>JAQIXX010004159.1:0-17109 GCA_034700605.1 Willowsia nigromaculata
CTCTAGCTCCCTACCACCTCCACACACACACACTACCGCTTCTATGTCCATGTGTAGAAATTCAGCATTGCTGAATTGAATGCATTTATATCACGGATCTTTGGCTAAACACTCCACCAGCCCATAACTATACTTCCAGCAATAATGGTTAAACGGCGTGGTTCCAGCATACTGATTTGCATCAGGAATCAGTCATCATCATTATCTATAATTAACTCATCATAATATGTCATAAAAAGCAGGTCATCAAACGTATGCAAGTTGATTTTGTTTTGACCTTGCTGCGAAGCGAACAAATGGGACACAATAAACAGTTGTGAGTTGCTGGATATGCGGTGTTGCTGGAGTTTAGGAGCTGTGGTTGCTGGAAATATGGATATTTGGCTGAACGCGAAGCCCCTCCTTTCTGTTGCAGTCTTTTCTGACCAGTTTGTGTTGTTGCCCGCTTTGAACAGACATTGGTCCTTGCCCTGCTCCGTCTCTCTTCTCGTTAGATGCACAAGATTCAATTCTAAATGCAAAATGTAAACAACAGCTGGAAATCCAGATAGGTAGATTGAGTAGGCTAAGAAAATCTCTCTGCAGCAGTCCACGTTGTAAAAGGTCATGTGAATCAGTCATTTTTTAAAGGATCAAGGATTTAGTATCTAGTATTAAATAATATGTGAGTTTATTGAGGTGTCATTTCTCAGAAGACGCATTACTTGTTTGCTTCCATTCTCTACCTAGCTGACCTGACTATCAGTGAAGACAAGGTATTAAGATTTGATAGCAATATTAGATTTTCCTGCGACATCGGCCTTTACTTTTAATATTTATCACTCGGTAATTACCTTTCAAAATCAAAATAAGATCATGATCGGTGCATGTGGGATACTTGATTACATTTGTAATTAGCAATCAATCAGCATGAATTAACATTTTTGATAATTTTTTTTACATTTCCAGACTTGTGACTTGACTTGAGAAGGTAAACAAAGGAGGATCCTGCCGGGTAAACTACATTTTGATTGAATAAAGTGGTGGACGCAGTCTACTTTGACTCTTCCCAAAATGAGCTCGTGGATTACGAATGGATTGAAAACTCTTCGAATCCGAGTTGGCAACACTGTAGGATCAGTTACGCAGCAGAGGTCACCACCGTTCGTGCATTTTATGTTTGGCAAACTTTCTCAATGTCATTTAATGTTTTTAAATGCATGTTGTTATGATTCATCTGTAGATGCTTCCGTAGTCACATATTTATAATGCTCTGTATCAGATTTGCATAGCTATTTAAAGTACCCTTTCGTTTCAAAGGAGTGGTGTCAGTTTTATTTGGATTATGGTTTTCGATTTGTATTTGTTTCTGTCTTTGTTTTGAGAAAGTATATAGTTCTACGGTTATCTTTTAACCACCGTTTAGTTATGTTCTGCAATTAATTTTTATGACATTGATAAACAAGTTTCCCTGCTTCTTACCGATTTTGTTTGTTTGTACCCTAATGTACAGAATTTATTAGGGAAAGTTCTTTACTCTTATCTATTCCATTGTTTCAGACATTATGGGGCACAATTAAAGGAGGTTCAGATGCCAGTCAAGCCTAAAAAGCCACTTAGTCCGTACTTTAGGTTCTTGGGGCAAATTAGGACGGACGTGCAAAAACAAAATCCTGATCTTAAAACACCAGGTGCCCGTATAGCTCTTACTTGCCGACAGGTCATTTCATAGTCACTTTGAATTTCATTCCGTCGATTGAAATTTACTTTTCTCTATTTTAGACTTGATGAAAATCGTAGCACAAAGGTGGGAGCGTTTGGATGAATCAGCAAAGGAGCCTTACATGGCCGCCTACAAAAATGAGATGGTGTCCTATACCTCACTGATTGAGAAGTATAAGAACTCCTTGACTCCAACCCAAATTGAAGCTCAGCAACAATTGAAATTGGATAGACAGCTTTCTCGAGAGAAGCGTGAGAAGAGGAGAAGACTGAAAGAATTAGGCAAACCTAAGAAACCTCCATCACCATTTTTCCTCTATTTGTCCACCAAAGTTGCTCCTGGGTCAAAGGCTGAGGAATATCGTAATGCTGCCAAAACGCTTAGCGAAGGTGAGATTTCATGATTCGTACATTTAAATATTTTACATGTGACTTAACTGAATATGAATTTTGAAACCATATGCAATCTTGTATTTTGCTAGCATGGAAAACTCTGAAAGATGAAGAAAAGGCTCCATTTGTGAATAAATACCAACAAAATTTGACTGCTTACGAAAAACAACTCTCGCAGTGGGAAGAGAAGATGCTGAAGCAGGTTGGGAATGTGCTTACTTTTTGTTAATGAATTCATAGAAAATGTACAAGAAATTAACAATTCTGACAAAATGTTATCCCCTTTTTTTGTAGGGAAATGATGATCTAGTTCGTCAAAGTCGCAAATCGAAACCGAAAACTAAATGAATCACATGTGTAGCGAGAAATAAAAAATGAGTATGCTTGTTCAGCGTTGGAAGGTCTATTGTAAGCTAATTGGAAAGCAACAAGCACTAGTTGACAGTCTCTTAAATTATTTTACATAATTTAACGTTTGTTTGTCCTCAAATTTAGTATCACCTTTAATTTTTATACTTAGTACACTGTATTCAATTTATCTGTATTGGAATTCAAAATACAATAAGTTTTTTTTCTACATAGATCTCAATTTTTGTCACAATCGATTAATTTTCAGTCAGTGTCTACTGGGCATTAACATCTAACAGTAAATCAGAAATACATTTTGTGTAACATGATGTATTACATATATGTGAACCTGGAAATCATTCATTGATATCATCCAGGAATTTATTCAGTTGGTCATATTTTTCCACGGTTTTGTCAAGATTTGCCAATTTTAAAGCATCTGCTTGATTATTAGCTCTTGTAAGCCTTGTAGTTACGTTATCGTGCAAATCAATCTCATTATTAGCCCCAGGTTGTTTTGAAACTTCCAGATTTCCTTGCAGAAGTAGTTTAGTAGCCACTGCTGCGTCATTCCCCTTTGTAGAGTTTACAATGCCAACTATTTGACTCAGGGGGACCAGTTCTAGTTCTTCCGCTAGCATTTCAAAGTTAAAGTTCAAGTCACGCTTCCAATCATTCAGAATTTGACTTTTATCTGAATCATTTAGTTGATTGATGTGGCTAGCCCTAATATCAAGTCCATCATCTGCATGAAACTTGTACACGAGCAAATCACTATGCACATTACTAGTCAGATGCTCAGAACCCATTCCTTGAAGACTGACAATATTGTTTAAAGTGTTTCGGATACTATCAGAGGTACTGAGAACATTAGAGTGGCCTTCCGGCTCAAGAAATAGTGTTCCTTGATAGCAACCCCCACCAAACCCTTTGATGACAACGTGCGTTCCATATTGGTGAAATAATAACTTCCATTCTGTGACAGACTCAACATCCGAGCTATTTAAAGGAACAATGTTGTTCACAGTGGAGACAAAACTTTCATCCAAGATAGCAACTGAATCATTATCCAATACCATTTTACACTCCAGAATTCTTGTTTCCTTTATGGCAACTAGTCTCCCCGAGTCTTTTGCTTTCAAATTCAAGTAATCTTTGGATTCTCCTTTTAATTTAGAAATCACAACGTTTTCCCTGTCAGGTATCGTCAGATATTTCAACCTTTCCAGTTGATATTCCTCTTTCGTCTCCGTTGAATTGGCCAAAACAACTTCCTCAGCAGAGGTGAGCTTTTCACACTCCATGAAATCGGGAAACTGAAATCCAAGTGAAGAGCTTGGTCTCTTGGAAGGATTTTTCAGAAATGGTGTCCTTCGGAGAAGCTTGTCATTTAGCAAATCGTATCCGTGTCCAACCACTAAATTCTGACTGGGGTATTCTGGGACTTCCAGATCTAGGGCTTGCCTGAGGTAAAACAGTGAATATTTTGAAGTCATTACGCCTTCCATGTCCTGTTGAAAGAGTTTCACAATTCCTGACTGAGTTTGAGGAAGTTGCTGAATGGATTCCAAATGCAAATTACGGATACATATTTGAAGGGCAAGTAATTGGGCACAACTGGCTATCTGTGTGGGTGCATCTTGTTCTTCATACGTTAGCTGGAGAAATAGTTGAACTTCATTTCGTGGCAAGTTGACATCACGCTGTCGGAGGAGATACTCGAATGCTTCCAGATCGCTCTCAAAAGTGTCTTCATCTGTGGCATGCGCAACTAGCTCTTGCGTATGGAATTTAGCAGATTCTCTATTTTCAATCATTGTAGTCAGCGATGACTTTATGATATCTTTGTTTAATTGGGTAGCCAGTGAACGATCTGAAATTCGGAGCAGCTTTTCCCATATATTTTTCGGGTAAAGCTCTCCATTTGGAAGTTTTATGAAACCATTTTCAATTTGAACTGTACTTTCGTCCGGCTTGTTGTCTCCCACAATAATTTCAATAGGGGATTGGAGGGACAGAGATTCCTGGATAACTGCACGGAATTCATCGATACGTGCATTGGGAGATTGTTGTACTTCATTGGGCTCGTTTAAGAGACGCGTTAACAGGAAAGCTAGGTTATCTGTAGTGGTCTGGAAAAGGGCTTTCTGGAAATATTCAACGCGTTTCAACAATAGCCTAAATTGGGAATCTGGCTGAGCGATTTCCTTGTCATCAAACCGGTACACAACCAAGAAAAAAGTTGGCAGCCCTTTGTCATGTAAATATGATTTGAGAGTGGATAGAATTTCCGAGTCATGTTCTAGGTTGTCTGTAAGTTCCAATCCGGGAACATCAACGAGCTTGAGATAAACGGGTCGCTTTTCACCGGTAGAAGGTTGAAGACGCAGGGTGTACTCCAGTATATCAGTGGATGCCACAGCCACATCAGCAGCATGAATAGTGGTTTGGGGTCCTAAAATTTGTCGGACCTGAGTGAGAGATTACATTGATGATAATTTATGAAAGGTACATGAATTAAAGTTTGACAGATTTGAATGAATATTTTAAGTATGCGTTACCGTTGACGTTATTCCGGCCCCTCTGCGACCAAGAAGCACTAACGAAATAGTTTCAGGTGCCTCTATAAACGAGTAGGAAAATTATGTTTAAAATACATCGCAATTATTATTTTCACTTGCAAAACATTATTATTTTACACTTGCCATTTCCTTCACCCTCTGATTTTAAAGTCCCACCAATAGCTGCACCATACAACGACAATATGAAAATGGCGATGCCTCCTATATGGTTCGCTGTCTTCATTTTGTTGATGAGCCAGTTTCCACTGCAGTGGTTGTATTATTTTACCTGGAAGAAATGAAAACTGGTGATGGTGCTATTTTCCAAAAAGCTGAGAAATGTGTGCAGAATGACTTTGTTCAACGTAAACCATTATTAACTTAAGGTCCATCAATTACTTGTTCGTTTCAACATTTATTTTTAAGTATGATGCCAGCAATCTAATCAACCTACATGACCTTATCCAGTATACATGTAGGGTGTAGATTTCTTGTTTTCAACTCAGTATCATACATGATCTTGATCTGCAGACTGACATTTTGAGTTTTGAGGATTCGTATTATAAGGATCAATGAGCGAAAATGACATGTTATAATGACAGTCAGACTGCTATATAATGTCATTTTGATGATCCTAATGCATATTGGCAGAAGAACCATCACCATGATATTGGCATTGACTATGTAACTTAAGAAGTAACAAGCAACCTTAAATTTGACTTTGAGATCAATATTGAGATGTTGATTATTTGTTTTAAATTATCCCTGATAATGAAGACATCAAGGGTCAAATGCCATCAGGATGTATAATCTTCCTTAGATGTAGAGTTTTATATACATGCATCTACAATTAATAAATATCGT
Source organism: Willowsia nigromaculata (assembly GCA_034700605.1). NCBI lineage: Eukaryota > Metazoa > Arthropoda > Collembola > Entomobryomorpha > Entomobryidae > Willowsia > Willowsia nigromaculata. Next base: position 5,868 of record JAQIXX010004159.1, read on the forward strand.
AATCTTAAATTGTTTGTAATGCTTTGGGGCATAGTGGCACACGCTGAAAAAAATGAAAAGCAATTATGTAACTAACTAAAGTATTATGCGATTAAACAGGATTTTTTAATTTCCGTCATATCTTGAGGCTTGTGAAAAGTACATTACAAACTAGTAAATCATGAAATATTGAAAAATAACGTATAACAAAATGTTTTGTTTTAAAACCTCCAGTACAGCAGTTAATTAATATAGAGCTTTTGATTTTCAGAAGTAGACTGTGAAACGAATAGGAGACCATTATTGTAAAGTCTCATAACTAATTCTTGACATTATAACCCCAATGTGCATTTAAAAAACCCCCAGCCGGAACACCTAGCTTTTTCTCTTTCTCTCTCCTCCTCCATTTCCTTCTTTATCTTTGCCATGTATTCTTGATGACGCTTATCTGCCTCTTCCCTACTCCGTTTCATTTCTTCAAGTTGCCGTTGCATTAACCCCAGCTCCAATTCATGGTTTTCTTCTTGATTGTGTAAAGTAGTTTGGTAATAATTATCTGTGCTTTTGATTTGCTGTCGTTGTCTCTCCAACTCAGCTTGTTTTCTCTGCTTCCAATTCGATCGTTCCAATCTCATTCTTTCCAAATCCTCCTCCAATCTTTTGTGCTCTCGATTACCCTTTTCTTTCATATCACGTAATTGGCTCTCCAAGGCCAAAATGTTCGCAGAATGAAAGTCAATGTGAGCTTGCATTGCCTCAGTTAAATTATGATTTTCAAAGTCGAGGGAGTAATTTCCTGGAGCACTCATAAGTGGTGATATGTTTCCGGTGGAAATATGTGTATTTGGTGACACTGTAGATGATCCCGATGGGTCAAAATTCTGTTGTGTCTGTATACCAGTTCCAGGCTCTTGGCGATTATTTAAATTGTTGGAGTTGCTCCCGTTGCGATTATTCTTCCTTCGGTTTCCTTTATTTCCGCGACCCTTTCTTTCATACTTCAACTGTCCACTCAAAAGTAATTCGATTGCTTTTTCCACAATCTCTCCCTTTTCCATCCCGATCTTGTCGTTGATGACATTACTTAATGGCTCCAGTCGAAATTCGTTTGTGAGCATAATAAATTGAGAGTTCAAACTATCTTCCCATTGTTCAATCAATTCTTTCCTATCATTCTCGTTCAATTCATGCAAATTTTCACTCGGTGCGTCATTTCCACCCCCAAACAATCTGTACGCTGGAGACCCCAAATTTTCTGCAGTAAATGGGGTAAATTCAACAATGGAATTTAATGTGTCATCAATGCTGGATTGTGATTCCAGAACGTTTCTTACATTTGGTCCTACTATACTACCGTGCAATCTGCCTCCACCGTACCCATTGATGACAATATGAGAACCCCACTTGCTAAACCAGTTCTTCCATTCTGTCACCGAGTCCCTTTTATGCTTATCGAATTCGTTCAATGCGTTCACCTCTTCAATAAACTCGGGTTCAAGTTCCAACTCTTTCCTATCAGAGAGAAGACTGCACGTCAAGATTCTGCGCTCCTCCACGACTGTCAAAGTGGGTAAATTGTCCCCTTCCTCAGGCTGCATATTAAAACCTTCCTTAATTTTTACTATAAAACTACTTTTATTCGTATTTTCTTTGCCTGGAAAATCTAAATATTTTAGTCTCTCCTCAATATATTCAGTCATATTGACAGAGTAACTTTTAAAGTATTGAATTTCAGGCCTAATCAGCTTTTTACACTTCATAAATTTTGGGAGTTGGTAGCCCACTGGACTGGGTGTGGAAATGTCTGTTTTAAATGGAGTTCGTGGCGATAGTTCATCCTCCATCAAAACATAGCCGTAGCCAACTGTAAGAGGAGGTGTGATATATTCTGGCATTTGGAGCCCAAAAGCTGCCTGCAGAATCGATGCTGGAATGGGCGCAGAACGTATCAAGTCTTTTTGAAAAAACGTGGCTCGATCCGCCAGATTCATTGGTAAGTTATCTCTGTTCGTAATATTTTCCTGTTGTAGTTGCAGTTGTAAAGCAATCTTTTGAACAATGCTTATCATCTTTTCTTCTTCACTTTGTTGTTGGAATATATCTTCAATCATGCTGTTTATTTCGGTACTTTCAATGGTGATGTTTGTTTGTGTGAGCAGAAATTGAAATGCGTTGGCATCACCTTCAAAATGCTCCCATTCAGTGGAAATCAACCTCGCTTCACATTTCAATGCTACTTCTCTACTGTCCATTAGTGTTGTCAAAATGTTTTTGATTGTCTCGTTGGAAGAAATGTTAATAAAAGTTTCCCATATATTTTTAGGATATAATTGCTTGTTTGGAAGCTTGTAATATCCATTTTCAACATCTGCACCGTGTTCTGACTCTGCTTTGTTGTCTCCTACGACTATCGATATTGGAGAGGGAAAGTTTGCGTACTTTTGAATAACCCTACTAAAATCATTAATTTTTCTATCTGGTCTTCTTTGGTTTGCCCTCGTTTCACTCATCAATCGTGTGAGTAGAAACACAATATTACTCCCTACTTCGGTCGTGTTCCGCATGGTGTTTTTCATGAAGATGTCTTGGAAGAGCTCCACTCGTTTTAGAAACTGGACGAGCAGGGAATGCTCACCATCATATCTGTTATCATCAAATTTGGAAAGTCCCAAGTAGAAGTCGGGATGTCCTATAGTCTGTATAATGGATTTTAGTGAGGCTAAAATGCGAGATTCGTCTTCAAATGTTCGGCCATCGACAAAACCGGGAATGTCTAAAATTCTAATTTTATTTATGTTCCCACTGGATGAAGGAATTTCAATTATGTGCTCCTTGATATTTATAAATGATTCTGCGCCTTCAGATTCAGCACATTTAGAATTGGGTCCAATTAGCTCACGGATCTGCAGATTAAATAAAATTCAGTACTATAGTGGTTAATTTTTAAAACATTCTGTTTTACATGACTTACCCCAGCATCATGAGGCAAATCAAAATAATGCTTTAGAGAAATTACAATACTGGGTGGATTCTTACGGTTGATGATACACCCGATCCACTTCGCCCCAAAACTGCAATCGTTACGGCTGCCAAATCTCTGTCCCGAACTTCAGCGACTGCATTATGCAGTGTGTTTGTAGATGTTTCTAAAGGATCAACTGGATTGTCTGTCACGCTAATAAGTTGCCTTCCGTTGGACTCATAGATTCGTCTACTGGAACTGGAGTTCATGGGTTGTCCCATGGAATCGAATGCTTGGCTGCTGGAGTCATGGGTTGGTAGTCTATTGTCCAAGGGCTGTCTTCTGGAATCAACTGATTCTGTTACGGGATCTAAAAGGTAGTCGGAATTGCTGTGTCGTACCTTGGAATCCTTATTTTCCCTCTTACGATCAATATCAATACCAAAGTCCTGTTGATTTCTAACAGGTTGACTGTTACTGTTAGGCTGAACTTCATCCTTCTTGTGTTGGTGGGGATAGTTATACCACGGAACTTGTGGTTTTGTTGCTGGATTGTATTGATTGTCATTTAAAGATCCCAAGTGAGATCGTGAACCCTGAGAACCCGAATTATCGGCGGTTGCTTCCACCACCCCGAAAAGTAAAAGTAGTAAACTTGGCCATTGGGAAAAACCTCCTTTCCAAAGGATTTTCATACTGGAAACTGATCAGTAAATTATAAGTATCAGTAACTATTTCTACTAAGCCTACCCTTAAAGCCTTTTCTTGTGAAAAACTTTCATAAACTTTAACTAGTCATTTTTAATGCTTGTATTGACTCTGATTGACTTCTAATGTTTGTGCTTTGTTTGAATGACTGGTCAGCTCCATAATTTCTTCCATCGCATCAAAGCGATGAACGATGAACTTTATCATGTACGTACATTTAATCAGAAAAGCTATGAAAGCAAGTACCAAGTAAGACTCATAATTATTTTCCAAGGAATATTTGCTAAAAACATGATAAAGGAGTGCGATTAATGCTTGCAAAAGTAAACATCAATGGACGATAAGATGCGTGCATTCATTCAATGAATATTCATCTAGGTTTCATGTTCAGTGTTCGAGCTTTCCTAACTATTTTATCTTTCTAGTTCCATGAAATACGGTTCTTGGTATACAAAATTCACATTGGGTTTTCAGCAAAGTTCACGTATTGCTATAAAAATCATAATCTAATCATTGAAACATTTCTTCATCCATTTCTTGCTAATGCGATTTACGTTTTAAGTTTTGCAAAAAAACAACATTATTTATTGATTTAATGGAATTCCTGAATGCAAGCAATGGTGCAACCAACAGTAAATTGAATGATTTCAGCTAATTGTTAAGCGAATTTTGTGTATATCTCACCAAAAGGAAAAGTTAATAAAGTTCATCGTATCAATCATAACTTTGATTTTAAAGGAGGAAAAAGTCGAGGGTATAATATTTGTATGGTTTTATTTTGTCTTCATGAAAACATTGATGGTGTATCATATATTGTTTTGTTGGCTCAGTTATAGTATATACCTATGAAATTTCAATTTCAGGATGCTCAGAAGTCACTCATACACGCAAAGTATTGTTCTGAGATCAACTTCTCATTTCGCAACAAATTTGCAAAGACTTCAAATTAGTAAGAGGGACACTTTGAAAAACTTTATTAAGCAAGTCTACCCTACCTCTACCTAATAGGTGCTTTTATAGAACAAAACCATACTTGAAAGAATTCATAATCAATCAGTTAGAAGAACACAGTGAGCACAGAGCACAATAAATACATACATTATACAAATTTTCTTGGAAAACTCAAGTCATAAAATGATTCCCACTTCCCAGATAATCAAAGATCAGGTCAAGTCTGAGTATTTTTATGTATGTATTCAGAAATACAATATTTTTTTCATTCTGTCCGACCAATGAAATAAGATGACAAATTTTCTGAGCATCATCAGTACGTACATACAATAAAAGATCAATGTTTTAAAATTTGGTTTTCGATATTTAACGATTACTCCTTTTCATCGCCGTTAAAGGAGAGTTCCGACAGTAAGTACCTAAATCTTAACACCACTCTACAACAGCGATATGCACGAATAAATTCATAATCAAACCCCTATTGGCATTTAAAAAAGGAAGAGTTTTGGAATAAACCCTGCTCTGAAATATTTGTAATCTTGTAAACCAAAAGAAAAAGAAAAGCAAGATCGTTGGAGGAATGTGTACAAGTTTCTTGAAAAAGTTCCATCCCATCATCCTGCGCTTTAAGTATGATGCCCGGAACATGATCTGATTTATGTGAAAGTCTCTTTACTCTTCACTTTCACTCTTGATTCTATAATGATTTTATGATTTTAATATGAATTCGGAAGCGTGTGGGGGTGAAAAAATCCTAAAACTATAGGGGAATCTGGATGGCTTTGTTCCAACAAAACTCATAACAACGAAGAACAAAGACGAAAAAGCTTCTGGCATGGCTTGTAAGAATGCCATGCGAAGTTGACCAATCACATCGGCAGCACATCCTATCGGAATGTCGAGCAGCAATGTCTGCAAAGATCGATAAACCTCCCATCTCATATCATGTGATGAATGAACAAATGAAGGATACACATACACATCCACTCGTCGTAGTAGGTATAATACTGAGCATTGCGAGGATATCATTTCGCTTTTATGGTGGTGTATGACGATCAGCAGTTCACTTCCGAAGTGAATGAGAGAACCAGAGCAGAGAGCACCATTGCAGTAAAAACAATATCCATATTTTCTTCATTCCTTTCGGTGACCCACAAATTTAATTTAAAATTAGAAGAAGGTAATTAAAACTGTACTATTCAATGTAAAATTTTGATAAATCTTCCTACTGATAATTAGCCATTAAAAATTTACAAGTATCAAGGGAGTTTAGGCGTTTTGCGCTGTAGTATTTGTGCGGCTGTTTATGGCCACTTTCCACTGCAATTATTTTGTTGTGATCATCTGATCGATTTAGTTAAATTTAATGCATAATGATGCATTACAAAACTCGTTAGTTGTGTTTGCGTAGTTTGGTACAATTCATGAATATCCTCAGAAAGTTTAAAAGTACTAACTGCATACAAATTTTCCAGCATCCAAACAATTAACATGAAAATCCAAGTAAAAAAGGGAGTTCAAATTTGTCGAAGAAGTGTAGCTTTTTTATGCATTAGTGGGCAGTTTTTTGGAGAAAGAAAGCTTTGGAATGATGAATGACTACTAAATTTGTGAAGCAACTGTTGAATATGAGATGAATACAAAATACTTGATTTTTGAAATTATTGTAACGTTGCAAAAGCAATCGAATCCATGCAACTTGATTCGCTTGTGGTTTCTTAATGCTTCAGTTTAGTTATGCCATCTAGATTTGAAGTTAAATTCATAATGATTTTGATTAATATTTGCAGACTGAGGTGTTATGCCTCCAGCAGCAGCTGCAATCATGAGCGAGGAACTCAGCACAGCGCCTTTCGATCCACGATTCCCTAACATGAATCAAACCAAGTAAGTTATCCTCCATTGCATTCAGCTATACACACATATTATGAATTATCATTCAAGATTGAGAATTATTGAACTAATTTGACATAATATTTGTTGTAATCTTCTACAGGCATTGCTACGTCAGTTTCTTGGATTACAAGCGGTGCATAAAGCTCCGAGGAGAGGACTATTCTCCATGTCAGTACTTCAAGAAGGTCTACACCTCCTTGTGTCCATTCTCATGGGTTGAAAAATGGGAGAGTCAGATCGAAGAAGGCACTTTCCCTGGAAAAATTTAGACATGCGTGTATTTAAAGGCATCATACATCTTAGATTGATATAATTATTTCCTTTCGTTTGATTGTCGCCTGTAATGAAACCTTTCGGGGTGTTCGGAAAAAAATTATGTAAATTATGATTGGAGTCAGTTTGTAATATAGTTGTGAAAGCATTGGAAGCGCATGCACTTCCTCTAGTAATAAACTTTAGTAAACTACGGTTAAATAAGCGTGTATGTATTTGTATCAAGAGATGGTTTTTGTTTGGCAGTAATTTATCTTTGGTAATGAGCAAGAATTTACTACATTACTGTAAATTGTATGTTGCATCCGTAGAACTTGGGCTATAAATGCAAACTTCCCCTCTAAATCTTTACCCATAGCCGATTTCCCAGGATTTTGGAACTTATGCATTTTTCACAAGCGTTTACGCTCATCATCGCAGCCTTCAACCATACACTGTTTGTGCGGACTGATTAAAATTATTTAAAATTTGAATTGAGATTTCCTTCTCGATCAACGCGACGTTGTAGTTAAAGCATGGACCAATAGTTCAGTTCAAACGAGAAATCTTACACGAGGAAATGTATTTGCAATATTTGCATCATGGCATCATGCATCGATTCAGTACCTACCTATACTATATTACATTACATTCATTTCATACACCACCAATCCACATCCACATGCCCGAAACAACAACACTGAACCTGAACTGTTTGGCATGTGTTGTAGTTGTGGTGAAAGCAAGAAGTAGGCAAACCGACTGGGTGAAATTGTTCGCAGCTGAAGTGTAAAACCAGAGTAAAACAACCATTAAAATTTTTAAATAGTCAATTATTTCCTGATATTGAAGGTTTGCTGTAAAGATCATTGTTTTGGGGAAAATCCATAGTCTATATTACTCGCTGGCTAACTGGCAACCAATGAACCGGCTCTAACACTTCCACACTGATGGACTGAGACTGCTTAAAGGTAAAATGTTTCGCAGATTGCCATTTATTTTACCAAACAGGTCGTGCCTCTAGTGCCTCTTATTAAATTCAGCAGTGATTTTAGCAAAGAAATATACCTTAATTTTCTGTGAAATGAATTACCGAATTCAGACTGCCTAACTAACTGCGTACTTTTTGGTTTTGTCCTTTATTTAGGAAACTTCGAAATCTGGTCCAGCTTTTCTTTGTTTTACCCACTACACGGATTTAAATATCTTGGAAAAGCTAAATCCTTAGTACTTAGTTTTGCCAAGAAAAGGATGGATGTCTCCAAGATAATTTGCAGGAAGCTTTTGAACTGGCAGTGTATCCATCAAGGCAAAAAACGTCTCCATTCAGGTGTTATTTCAGCTTTAAGCAATGGAGCGATTGCCGGAACAAATGTACCCTCTCTTCAAATATTCACTCCCTCAAGTCCCTCATCCTCAAGAGTATGGAGTAAATATTCAACTGATAACCGCAGCGTACGTTGGTACTCCTTAGAAGCGTCATCATCGACTGATAAACAGGAACAATCAACATCATCAACTACAAAGGAGTCTACTTCTGAGGAATCGGCAGTTGAAGAAGCAAGTTCACAGTCACCAAAAGAATCATCAGAGTCAGACGCGCTGTCAGTCAGTAGTCCTGAAACTGAGGAGACGATTTCCACATCAGAACAGGATGTCTCAGATTGGGAAAATAGCAAGCTCGATAAGTTATATAAAGTCATAGAATTAGAGGTGCTCGCATATGAGCCATCCGTTTTGGACAGCTACCAGTGGTTCGTTGTATCAGCGGCTACCCATTTGGGCATCCAAATTGGAAAATGCTGGTCACCCTTAAAATCCGAGAAAATGCGCTTTAATCTTCTCAAGTCTGCTTTTGTACACAAGAAACACCAAGTTCAGTATGAAGTAAGAACACATCATCGATTCTTAACCTTCCACAAGTTGACATCATCGACGGCAGACACATTTCTGGAGTACATCGAAAGAAATCTACCTGAAGGTGTTGGCTTGAAGGTTACCCGAGTAGAGGCTAAGGCACTTCCCGATTATCTCCAAAAACAAGCACAAAACTAATTTGCAACAAATGATGAGCTTGTTTTACAATTACAATTTTTGTTACGTAGCTTAGATTTTACAGTGTCATTATATATGTAGCTGCCATTGACTAACTATTAAATCAATTACAGGCAAAGCAGTGACATCAATAAAAATGACTTAATATTTAATTTTTACCATCATGCATCATAATTAAATGTAGGATTTCATTAGTTTTATTTGCATGAATCCTCTTATAACAGTATGGTACAGTAAAAATACTGACAATATTGCATATTGCTCATTTATACATCATTTATAGATTTTTCAGGCATAAAAAAACTTCACACATAAAATCAACTTGTAAATATGTAGGTACTATTTTAAGGGATGCGATGAGCAGCATCTTTTCACATTGAATTTTAAGTTCTTCCTTTAGCTCAAAGTAAAGTTACACAAAAGGCAGTGGATATTCCAGAAACATTACTACATATTTGTGTAAAGCAATATATGCATGATGCATCTCACTTCTATTGTTCATTTCCCTTTTTATGTCACCTGGATAATAATTCCAGGAAGGAGACGAGTCTAAACCTTACCTCTAAAAGGATTGTCTGGATCTTCTGAGAAAAGGGATGAGATTATGAAATGAAGATGAAAATCAAGGGCAAGATTGTGTTCTTGACACTGATTTTTCCTCACTGAATCTCTTTTCATATCTCACTTTTTACGACAATAGCACTACATACAAGCACACTGTACACTGCACTGTATAGAATAGAAGGAATGGAAAGGGTCCAGTCGTCAAGAGTTTGGTTTGTACTTCCCTTGACCCACAAAACTTCAACCTTCTTTTCTTTGTTCTCATCTAGGAAGCGAAATAATCATATTTTTTATGTGTTCCTCTGCATTCCACATCTCGAAGGGTCTGATTACGAAAATGGATTTCCCAGATTTTAGAGAGAAAACGTACCAACAAGATCACATCGTCCCACTTCCCATCATAGCCACAGGTCTCAACGATTTCGCTTTTCAAATTTTCTTTAGTTTCAAATCATCCCCGAGAAGAATCGGTCGACCAATTTTGTCGTCTCAGTTTTTTCGTATAAAAACTATATCTTAGTTGTTCATAAGTGAGATCTCAAAGGACATCCCTGTGTTAATTTTGCATGTTCTACAACCTGTAATACTTTATAAGGGTCCACTATGGGGCATTTTGAGAAAACCAGATTTCAATTAATTTATTTTGCAGTTATTTTCATAGCATTCATATTCGTTGATGGTAATAGGAAAAAAAATCTTAATAAATAAGCATTTTGTAACAAAAACAAAAACTTTGTGTAGGATTTGTGTAACAACATAGATAACTCTTGACACAATTTTATATTTTTTTAATTAGTCTCTGCCGATGACCGCTGCAAGGATGAGAGCTTTTGTAGGGCATATTGTTTGTCAACGAATCCTGATACCGTGAACGCTAGATGTGGAAGGGACCTTGCTTCGTGCATTTGTATTACTCCAGACAATCACTCTGTGAAAGGTAGCATTCTTTAACTATGTAGTGCGTGTAATGAATGTCTGTGGGCATATAGCATTTTCGGGTTTTAATGAAATTCCAGTAAGGTTTATTGAGGAGCGAAACCCCGTTCCTCCAACCCCATCAACGACACCACGACCATCTCATGGTGTGCAGTACGTGAACTCGCAGCCCACCCAGTCCTTGCCACAGTACAATTATAATGGGAATGGTAATAGCATCGCTGGAAGTAAAAATAATCAACAGCAACAACAGCAGGGTCCACAGGAGAGTCAAATGACGCCAGTTTTGCTGGAATGTGATGCATCGGAAATGTCTACAAGAATGTGTCATCTCTTCTGCACAATGGAAATCAGGGCCTGGTATGGAATGTGCAATATTACATCAAAAGCGTGTGCCTGCTTTGGAATACCATTGTCTGCAGTTCAACAAGGTATGTTTCCTTTTTAACTGGCTCAATTACTATTTAGATACTCATGAAACAATAATACTTAAACTCAAACTTAACTTTTCCCCATAATTCTAGAACCCATTGCAGCTATTTTCCATTCTACTGCTCCCGTTACTCCAGCGCCAGCGCCATCAACTCCTGCCACCACACCAAAGCCGACGTACTCCCCACCTCGACCAGGCTACCAGCAATTTTACCCACCTCAGCAATACCTACAGCAACAGCCCCAACAACAACAGCAGCAGCAGCAGCAACAATGGCGACCCATTCAACCTACTAACTACCAGACCCTCTATAATAATAACCAATATTATCCTGCATCATCTCCCACCCTTCTTAATGCTGTTGCTTCCCAAACTAATCAGCACCATGAGCACGGCCCTGTCCGGTCTGCTGCCAGCTTATTTGGTCACAATGGACAGCCCATATCTTCCAGCATTTCGACTCCTGACGGCTCTCTCGATACTACCCTCAGAAGTCCTACCCTACC
>JAQIXX010004160.1:0-17108 GCA_034700605.1 Willowsia nigromaculata
GAGGCGAGTAATTGAGGGGGGCTTCTATGAGCATTCGTCGACTTTTTAGCTCGTAGACGCCGGGGCGTCTATTTGGGGGAGGCCAGTAATTGGGAGAGGGCGTCTAATTGCGAATTTACGGTATGTGAAAAACGTATGCATGATTTATCTCTAAAAAATTTACAGCATGTACAATGTAGCTTAAAATTTAATGTATTTTTCATAATAATATTGTATGTACAAGTAAATCGTCAGTGACGATTCGTCACAGTCATATCACAAATCACAATCAAGATCACTAAAGCAACATACACAATATACGGAATATAATTGTGTATGTTGATTTACTGATCTTGATCACAATCTCATTGCTCATTACTTATGTTCTTTGTGAGCCTTCTACTAATCGGTATGCAAATTTTTTCAAGGATGCTGACAAAACAAAAGTACAAAATTTTATTACTGGACCAAAACTAAGGAGTTATCAAAAAATCATACAACTAGTTTATGTAGGTATATATATTTCGGTTTTCTTTATTTATTTCCCGGCAAATGCATGTTCAAGATTTATTGAGTGATTCTAATTTCATGTCACACTCAGCTTGAAACTCAATTATGGACAGTTTTTATTGTAGAGATGCATAAAATAATAATTCGTTGAGGATATGGAAACAGATGAAACAATATTCCGATATCTGTCTTGCATGAAACCCATTTTTAGATTACCATGCTCCACAACTTATGAATAGTTCTGCATGTCTGCTCTTCATGTTATCAAGGCCGGCAGGTTTAGGAGAAAGAAAGTAAATGAGAGTTCAACCAAATATTAGTATATGTAAGGATTTTTCAAAAAGATGATATTCAATGGTTAAAGCTAGATGACAAAATTGTTATATGCAGCGTGCATAGCTGACTCCCTTGCTAAGCTTAACCACAAACATTTGTCTTTGGGTTTGCATACTTCCTCATTAGTATCGTAAATGCAAGCATCAAAGCCTAAAACGGAAGTAGTAAAAATGATAAGCTAGAAATATGTCAACAAAATGTTGATTATGGTTTATTTCAGTATTCAGTCAATATGGCAATTTTTTGAAGCTCAAAGTCGGTTCAAAAACCAACACTACGGTTTACATAATGTGTGTTGTTTGAGATAACATTTTCTGCTGGATGCAATCTTTGAAGGATGATTATAACTTCACACAAAATAAAATATCATAATTACTCTTGGCACATAAAGGCACGATATCGCAGTACACAGGCACACTACATGGTATTTTAATCCCGTTCAAATACATTTCCAAAATATAAAACAACAATGAATGCTTTAAGTAACGCTTTATCGGTAATCCCATTTTGCAGTAATGCTGTAAACGTATACCGTTATTGTATTTACACCATCGATAGTCAGTTCCTAGAAGTTTTCAATTGCCCAATAAAAATTAAAATGATGGAACTGAACAGTAGTCTATGAGCAGCCAACATAAATGTATCCTTAAACTTTTCCTTTCCCCAGGACTTGATCAATTTAGACTTTTAGTGAGCAATAATTTCGCATAAACTTTAAAATGTTTCACTACATTATGCAGAGGTCATGTAAGGCCATGTCATGGTCAAAATCCCTCTCGCCGGGAAGAGTTATGTTTCGAGGGTTGATGAGTGGCAAGAAGACAACACAGCTCAAAGAAATGCTAACATCTGGAGAAACTGAGTTCATCATGGAAGCTCATTCTGGATTAAGTGCAAAGATAGTTGAAGAGGCTGGTAAGAAATTGGGGGAAAATTTTTGAAACTATAGTTTATTTGCTTAATATTCAAACACTGCTCAAGAGTTTTGGGGCTAATAGAGTATATAACTCTTCCTACACTCCAGGTTTCAAGGGGATTTGGGGCAGTGGATTGTCCATTTCAGCACAGCTTGGTGTTCGAGATTGTAACGAGGCGAGTTGGACACAAGTTACAGAAGTGCTGGAGTTTATGGCTGATGCCACAAAAATCCCTATCCTTCTTGATGCAGACACCGGCTATGGAAATTTTAATAATGCACGAAGACTGGTACGGAAACTAGAAAAGATCGGGGTCGCAGGATGCTGTCTCGAAGATAAGATCTTCCCAAAGACAAACTCTCTACTGGACAATCGCAAGCAGCCATTGGCAGATATTAATGAGTTTGCAATGAAAATTCGGGTGAGAAATAATTGTGACTCACGATTTGTGAGACGCGCATAAAGAATTTGTAAATGTTTATAAAATCCATTCATTTTAGGCATGTAAAGAGACACAAACCGATCCTGATTTTGTGGTTGTTGCGCGTGTCGAAGCTTTCATTGCTGGTTGGGGACTAGATGAAGCCTTAAAACGGGCGCAAGCATATCGTAAAGCAGGAGCAGATGCCATTTTAATCCACAGCAAGAAGAGCGACCCTTCTGACATTGAAAACTTTATGAGTGCTTGGAATAATCAAGGACCAATCGTAGTGGTTCCTACGAAATATTACAAAACACCGACAAGTCGTTTGGAGGAATTGGGAGTGTCGTTGGTCATCTGGGCTAATCATAATCTAAGAGCATCCATTACTGCCATGCAAGAAACGTCAGCAAATATTTTCAATCAAAAGTCATTAGCTTTTGTAGAATCGAAAGTAAGACAAAACACAAAACCCAGTTGTTTAATAGTCAGTAAATGGAGGATTTAACAGCGTAATTTTTATATGCTAATCTAATCCAAATATTTTACTCTAGGTTGCCCCAGTGCAAGAAGTGTTTCGTCTTCAGAATGAGGATGAACTGGCCATGGCTGAACGCAGATATCTCCCAACATCGTCATCATCCAAGTGATCTTCTAAACATTCCACCATACATCATGTGTCTTTTCATCCGCTATGTAAACCCCTCCGTCTTGATGAATATGAAATCCAAGCCACTTAAACATCCTATAATGTGTAAATCATTAGTTTTTGAATGTTAAAAACAGGACCCCAGTTAAATAGAGTCAAGACTATCACAAACATAGGAATATGTATATCGTTCATTATAGTTTATAGTATCCTTATTTCAATACTTTTGTAAAACACCCGGCACTTTCAAGCGACTTGGGGGAGACTTATGAGGATATTCATTGTGCTCTTCTTGTATGGTAGGAGGAATAGTGTGTCCAGGACAAGGTCTAAATCCATATTTTCCAATTCGCAAAGCTTAAAATGAATTATATTAATATAGAATGCGTTATTAAATATTATACATTAATATCTATTTATGTAGCTTGCTTATTTCTCTGCTGCGAGATGAATGTCAAAACAATTCTTAGAAACTTCTTTCCTCAAAACAGTTAAAACATGCATTGTGGTCTTGCCTTTATCACATTGCTGAGCACAAATCAGTACGCCTGGATTAAGGTAAGTTTGGTTATCTGTTGCACATAGGGGTACAACTGCATCACTGGCAAAACATGGTTTCGACTTGGTGCAGACCTTCTCAATGGAAAATCTATTAAGATAACCCTGATTCCATGCGTACCCTTTGTTTTTGTTGAGGATTAAGTTGTCAGGCCTTTTGTACGGGAGAGATCCTTTTTGTAATTAAAAAAATGTAGGATTTGCTAACTGAGTTATTTGCGAGTAATATTATCTAAACTCATTGTATAATTAAGTCGAAGCATTATTTTAACACACCGGTTTTCTCGATTCCTTTATTGCTTTGCTGCATTCCAATACAAACATGATTGACTCCTATTAAGATAAACGGCAAGAGCGTAAAATGAATAATGAATTTCTCACTAATCCTTGTACGCAACATCAGTTTCAATTTAATATAAAAACACATAAAACCCTACTAACTATAAGACATATACAAGAATAGCTATACTTCTGAGAGATAAAAACAGTTTGTACTGCATTTTTTACAACCATTCAATACTGCGTGAACTTGTTTTATTGTCTCATCTAAAAAGCAAAAGTTTCTCAGAAAATCTTGTACAACAAAATGAGTAGTCGCACCTATTATGAACGGTAGTAGTCATTATGCACGATGTACCTACTTATTGAAGAAGCGTTTTATGTGCACTCATTTTTTTGATATGATTGAAAACTTTCAGCAGAAACACATTTTATGGACATTAAAATCTCCAGCTATTGTAAAAATGTGATTTGTTTTCTTTAAACTATTACATTTTTACACTCTCTCAAGCACTGCGTCACTTTCACATCGAGTTCAAGCTGAGTGACATCAAAAGTTCAGATTATAATAACAATTTTATTTATGCAGCATTTTTGTGTGATTTTTAATGAATGAACGTGAACGGTGACGGATGATACAATAGACGAAGCCCAAAGAAATGTTCTTTTTGATTGATCATGTTTTTCCACAGAATGCCATCCACCTTAATGAATATATGAAATTACGTTGTATTTACATGTACATAATTCGTTAAAACCGTATGTATTCAATATTGCACATAATATGCAATGTCCACACTTTCCAGCGTCTTCAAAACTTTTTAAGAGTATGTATACATAGCATATACGCACTTACATTTTTAAGTTTTCCTTGTAATCTTTAATACATATACCGAGATTGTAAAACTGAGTTGAAAAGAGGTACGACTCTTGTAGTAAACCATAATGAGAGTAAATGCACCTAGGATGTTTGAAAAGATATGGTAGTAAAATACAGTAAGCATTATGATGGCCAGTATACTATTTTGGGAATTGGAGAAATAACATATTTCGCAGAGGAGTTAAGTCACGAATAACGACATTCTAGTTCATTCATTAGTTATGTTTCTGTTTGAATTATTTTGTATTTCTAATTAATCATTGTCAGATATTTTATCTTCATAAAATCACATAAAACAAACCCTTTTTTAGTAATAAATAATATCAAAATACTTTGAAATATACATCAATTCCAGACATTTTATGCATTTGGTGCAGTGAGAATTCCACTGGCAGGGCAAGCACAACATGGACAGGGTCCTTCACAGGCCAGTTCCAAACCTTTGAAATATGAAAAGAAAGTCGAGAGTTATTGCCTTTATATAAAAAAATAGTGAAACATAATTTGCGATTCAATTTCCTCTCAGATGAATTTTTCTTACATGGCTTAACACGCTGCTGACAACCAAGTGCGCCCCTGTTGCCGTATGTGTTTCCATCTGACCCACACACAGGAGCATATTCCAACGTAGTGAAACAATTAGGGACGGGGAAAACATCTTTGCAGTAATTGGGTTTATTCTTCTGTGATAAAAAATAAAAAATAATGAATTAGAAATTAAATGGCAATAAAATATTAACAACAAATTTTATTGAAAAATCGAATATCCCTAATTTCTTACACTTGGCTCTTCACCTTCTACACTGATAGAAGGTATCTGATGAGGAGCTCCAGTCGTGCTGTCCCACCCCCAAAAACCGACGTGTTCGTAGTTTGCAACCGGGTCGTTATAAAATGGTTCCTTGCAGCATGGACATTCTCCCTTGCATAAGCCAAATACGACTTAAGTTTTAAATATTAAGAAAAACTCATTACATTTTCATGACTTATTATTTATTATTTTGAGGATTTCAAAGCTGGAAACTTACATGGATTCTCTTTTCTCTTACAACCTAATGCGCAAGCATTTCCATACGTGTTTCCATCGGAACCACACACTGGATCGTAATTCAAAGGACAAATGCAAACGTCATCACCATCTTTGCCAAGTTCCGCGGAGATATTTTCACTTTCTTCATTTACTTCTACAGCAAATGTAAGTAAGAAATTGTGCAAGACAAAAAGTTGCATAATGTTTGAGAAACGCATTTTCAGTCTTATAAATTGATTGATCTGAACTGTATGATACTCTGGAAAATAATATGCTTTGAGCCACAACCGATTAATGATACAATGGATTCTGACTGCTCATTGCCTTGAGACTTGCGATTATATATTTTAAGGGGATGTGGGCCTGTAAAAGAGCAGTTTTAAAGTGAAGTACCAACCAAATGTGAATCTCAAATAAACTAAAACTCTCTTGACATTTTGGACATTGTGTATGTCCATGAATATTAATAACCAAAACGAACCCATTCAAAACAGGAGCAGACATAACCTATATGTTAAGCTCTCATTTAAGTTGTGGAAAGTACGGAGCACCACACTTACTGCTGGTGATAATAATCCTTTTAAAAAGGCTTTAAGTAAAAACGGCTACTTATTTGACATCCATAAATCCACATCTTATGTTTGTATGACTCGCATTCAAAATTCAATATAGCGTAGGGCGTACTTGGTGCATTCTTGTAAATAAACCATTATGGTATTTAGGCAAATACGTCAAGTATATGCATTGTGATTACCTATTTACTATTATGCATTGAAGCGTGGAACATGTTTCTATTTTAAAAGGGTAACTTGGGTGCATCACTCTAGTAACAAACAAGATCCGCGATAAATGAAAAACAAAATGTAATTTTTCTTTCATGTTAAGGGCTTCGCACACTCTACGAGTCCATGACCAAGAACTTTTCATTATGCTTTTTATTGTCAGTTAAAATCCCCCTAGTCATATATATTAGTTGCTGACCAGTTTTTGAGACAGAATAATTCAACGTTTTAGTAGTTACTGCAAAAATTGATTTATTCTATGCTGCTGCAGTATTCACAAATCGATGAAAATGCATGCTTTAGTTCATGTCTTCAAGAAAATAAAGTCAACTTACGTTGGCAATTTGCAATCAATGCATCGATCGAATACATTCTTCTTCGATACCAATTCTTCATAATCGTTTTTATTCCTTTTTCTAATTTTAGAAAAATATTTATTATCAGGCCTATTTTAAACATAGCATAACTTCATTTCAATTTGTATTATGTAGTCGTTGGCTGTGTTGATGGGGTTTCGGTTGCGTTACAAGGGCCAGGACAGCACGGACACACTCCTGCACAAGCTTGTAGTAAACCTTAAAAAATGAACAATTAAAAACAACATGCCACTTAAAATGAGTATGTATATTTATTATAATAAAACGATGATTAGGAGGATTTTGACTGTCGTTTTCTTACATGGTCTAACTCTCTGCTGGCATTCCAATACGCAAGCATTTCCGTAAGTATTTCCATCTGACCCACATACAGGTTTATAATTTTTAGGGCATGGACAGTCAGCAACAGGGATGGTTTTGTTGCAATACTTGCTATTAAATTTCTCATCCTGACGAACGAATACAAAAATAGTTAAAATCTCAACGCAAATGGGAAAAGTTATATGCAATTTATCATTATTCTATCTGCAAAGCACTTGACCACTTACAAATCTACTTTGTTCGGAAAGTCCATCTTCCAATTTTGCTATGAGCGCCACATGCGGAGAACCGGTCATACGATCCCATCCCCAAAAGCCGATTTCTTGGTTGTCGAGTGGATCGTTATAAAATGGCTCGTTACAGCATGGACATTCCCCCTTGCATAGACCGAATACAACTGTAAATTTTAATTGAATTTTTTCATTGGTTCAAAATTTAAAATAAAACTCTTTTATCTGCTACCGGAATAAAGATTATTTGTCTATACTTACATGGATTTGTAGTTCTGGTGCAACTTAAGACACAAGGGTTTGAATAAGTTTTCCCATCAGAACCGCACACAGGATTATATATTGCAGGACAAATGCAAGCAACCTCCGGGTTGTCTTTATTAGCAAGCCTTTGTTGATTTGTATCCAAAGATGATGGCGATTCACTAATTACTCCATTAGCTTTGATAATTAAAGTTATGGAAAAATTAAGAATACAACACAGGAAATTTGAACGCATCTTGAATATTTTTTTAGAATGAAAATAATATATGACTGTCACAGGAGTTTGAAACGCTTTTTATCGATATTTTATTTAAAGTTCCCTATTCGTATTGCAACTGCTACTTGTTTAACTGTTGAAAGTGTGTAGACGCGAATATCTAATATTGGAGTAACATTTTCTCGGAAATATGTGACAGCATCATACATTTACTGACAATTGTAAGTACCCAATTTGGTCAGTTTAGATAGTCTAAACTTTAGACTTTGTTTGAACATTGATGTGCTTTTAGTGATGGAAGTTCCTTAAACATTTGCTAGGAATTTTCCTTGTTTTTAAAAAGAAATACATATATGGAAACGTATGGTTGCTTCGAATTTATTCTGTGGCGAATACAAGCCCTTTAGGAAATAGGAAAGGTGCGCATAGGTTCCTTTGTTGAATCTTTAGTACAAAGGGCTTCTTAGATTCGAAAAATCACCCTAGAAAGGTAGCCACCTGGATATGAATGCTTTTAAAACATAAAACTGGTAGATTAAAAAGAATGTGGGCTCATTTTAAATTCTGAACTTATTTCACTGATGTGTTGTAAAGCTTACTAAAGCTTACTAGTAATACCTTACAATATATTTTTGTTATTTTACGAGAGGCATTTGTAATAGTTATAAAATAAATCCAAAAATATCCAAACACCCATAAAATGGTGCCATTACAATCATGAGTGCTTTTCCCTGTTCAGATCAATTCATCCATTATTTTTCACCCTGCAAGACTTGGATGGACTTCATGTTTTAAGTGCATAGTTTAGTTACATGTATAAGACATTTCTTTTTGAATTATTAATGCTTCCATTTTTAATATCTGTGTTTCTGATTGTAGAACTTTTCTTTAGTAAATGAATTAAAAACAAAAGAACAACAGGGACCACATAAATGCCAAATTATTCCTTGCCTTACCATAACCCTAGTTTTGTTGGAGGAATTCCACACTCATATTGCTACAAAATTATGAATGTTAATAATCCAATGTATGATATGTATGTATACTTTTTATCTCAGTATAATGCATAAGCTCAAATTTGACATTTAACTTTACATAGAAATAACGAACACGATTGTTCAAAACTAAACATAGATAATTCTGAAAGAGTAAAAACTTCTTTTACTAAATCATGTTCTGTTGGTATGCCTCATTCGCATCATCAAGATTGCTTTGAAGAGAGTAGGGTGCCTTTGCAAACGTTTCTTGACTAGAAATCATAATCATGCTATGCCAAAGTTAAAGCACAACTATTGACTGAACTTTTAAGAAACAACATGATCATACATTATAGCAAGACCTTTCCGAAAAGTGAAGTCGCTACACAAAAGTGGCTAGTATCTTTTAGTCGGTGGAAACATAATATATACTTGTGCCTATGCAAAATTAATCTCCATGTATGAATTAGTGCATTTAAAATTGAAATGTTCTTATCAAACTATTGATACAAATTAGCATTTTCAACCCCATTTTTTGCATCTTTAGTAAGCACAAAAAATGCCACTTGTTGTGCTAATAATCGTCTTGATGACATGAAGCGCAAAGATGCGATGCATCTCTCTTTTTTACTAAAAAGTAAGGTGTGCCGGTTGTCAGCAATTAATTAATCGTTAGGGACAACGCTATTTTGCCTTTCATAAACTCATTTTATATAGTCTTTACTAACACCAATTACGGTTTCTTATCATCATTAATACTATCATTAAGAGTGAATCTGCAGTTTCAATACCTAATGGCCACTTTTGTTATACACAACTACTCCCTTACCATCATGTTGATCATCATCAATCAGTATCATCGTTTTATGAAGACTTAATAATTAGCTATTCATTGTTAAATGCGACACCCTTTTCTAGTCATGTGTTCCTAATGCATAATAGCAGCAGCATAGGTATTTTTGCAGGCAGTCTCTTATGCGAAAGATAGTTCATTTTTTCAATCTACTAACCAATAATTTATCTATTATTGCTTTAAAACACCTTGTATCACAGTTAAATTCATGCAAAGGTAAATTATGCATGAGAAAAGAACAACATGAAAACTGTATGGGTAACAGTTACGTTCGGTGCTTAATCGTTCGTTATTACCTGAAAAACTTACAACCAAACGATATTACCCTTAGAAATAGACATTTACGTCATATAGTCTTTGGCTAGAATAAGCCATTGTGGAACAATTACTGAAAAGACTGCAGCTCCTAAGCTTCAAAGATATGTGAACTCTCCTTGGCATGATTGATTCATCCTTTGCATAAGTTATTAAGAACCACTGCACTGTAGACAACTGGACGATTTTCTCAGTCACTGAATGTGTTACACATTATAATATGCTATCACTATTTTCAGTTGTAAAATGGAAAGGGAAATCAAAACAATGTTAAAGCTGTGCTATCTGTTAGCTACACTGAACATTTTGTAGAAGTCAAAAATCCAATCGTTTCTTTCAACCAAAAACCTATCTAATCATATGCCGTGTGCCGTTAGTATAATGCTTGTAAAAATGCGAACCTAGTATCAATACAAAACTGACGACCAATCTTCACAATCTTTTCAGAAAACCATTCACTTTTTTCCTTAGGAAAGAAATTGCTACCTTTTGCCAACATAAAATTGAAGAAAAATCATTTTTATAGGGAATAAGAGAACATTATAATGCCGGTCGGTCGGTCAGTCACTAGCCTTTCTACTAATATATCAAACCTACTCTTCAATCAAACCAAGCTATTTTTTGTACTGGTTCACCTTCCAAAAATTCGACAAAGTTAAACATGACAATGATAATGAAGAAGAAGATGATGATGATGCTGAAGATGACGCTGTGGCTGATTACTTGTCTTTTTTTGTCCGACAAACACTTTTTTTATGCTAGGGTTGAAAACAATTTAACATCCATATAATATCTGCACTTAAATGAATGTATGTTTACCTGTGATCATGTTTATTTTAAAAATATTATTATGGACGCGTGCGTGCAGACTGCCTGTGTGCCTGTTGATATATTATTATCATTACGTGTTGTAGATGTACTAGTGCAAAAACAACGCACAAGTAACTTTATCCATTTTATGGGGGGTATTTAAGGCACTCGTGATTGGACTCATCTTCAACAATAATCATTCTAGCTTGTTGTTGTAAGCGTCCAAAAATATCTCATCGTCCTACGAAACAATCTGCAAATATCATCATGATGAAATACGTGAGTTGTTAATTTGTTCAGTTATAGTTATTTTTTAGTGCTGATTTCAATTTCCCAAAAAAGTGGTCCATTTTGGATCGTGGCTATATTTATGAATGTTGATTGAATGTGCTTTTTGTGTGATTTGGGAAAATATTGTAGGTGTTGTTGGTAGCCCTTTTGGGAATGGTTGCCTTCGTCAACTCGGCACCTCAGTCTGATGCCACAATTGTCCGAAGTGAGAACGAAAATCCTGGAAACGGTATTTACCAATGGGCTTACGAAACCAGTGACGGATCCAAGGCCGACGCTAATGGACAACTTCGTGATGGACCATTAGAAGATGGAACCAATGGTCAATACCAAGTTGTTGAGGGATCTTACAGCTACACTTCTCCTGATGGTGAGTATCATAATCATAAATGTGAAATCAACTTGAAATGGCCATTTACTTATCATAATTACTAATATATTGTTATTTCGCAACCAGGTCGTCTCATCACTGTGACCTACACCAGTGACGAGAAAGGATACCGTGCAAAGACCACCTACGCCCGTTAATTAAAAATGTCATTTTAGCAAAACAAAATTGACAAACAAATACCAGTGCCATTAATTACAGCGATCGTCATCATTGTTGATTACTTTTCAGCCAGTGATATTATCATTCTTGTTCAAATTTACCTTAAATATACTTCACGATTCTATCAGAAATTAAATAAAAGACAAACTTAAAAATTAAACTATAATTCAGCAATGTTTTTCCTCCAAGCATTCGACATTTGAACCCAAGTCTGTGACACTTGGGACAAAGCGCAATAAAAATAAAAAATTTGCATAGAATTAGGGAAGGTATTCGTTGCATTCACAACTTTCATTGCACATTTTTGCTCATAAAATGATTGATAGTTATTTTGTGTGCAGGTAAGTGTATATGAGTCTTCCCTTCTCTTCTTGCAGTAAATGCAATGCAAAGAATTATAATCATTCACTTAACCCAATTCAATTTCATTTTAATATATACTTTATTTCAAATAAGTCTCATATTATTTATTCTCCCCGGTTCACTTTCTTTCGATTACCATTCTGCTTTTATTGGTAGTATTGCGTAATCATCTTATAATCATAAAAAAGGAAAATGCTTTGGGAATAACCCAGTCAAATGGGAGGCGAGACATTCAAAAGAGAGTTTTTATACTGTACCTACTTAAATCTTATTATTATATCTTCAACCATGGTAGCGTTTGTGACGTTCTTTTGTTGTTGGTGTAGTACCAGCATGTCGTAGTCGTCGAGGCATTCAAAGTCAGAGTAAATGAAATAGAAATGAATAGGTTACGTGATAGTCATTTTTATGTTTGTCTTACGATATATTTAATATGTAATTCCAAACAAAAGGCTTGTAAAAGCTATATAATTTGCTGGGATTGCCGGTGCTGCTTTTTTCTTGATAGAATATTCATTCTCCTTCTATCTAAAAGCCCTTTTTGATTACTGATCACCATCCTTATGCAAAAAAATGAAGATGCGCTCTAAAGATAATTATATGGTGATCATTTTAACAAGCTCATTCATCAGGGTTGATGTGAGCTACCGCCACCAACTTCAACAATACAGGAATCCTTTTTTAATTTCTATATGCTTCGAAAAAAACATGGCTATAGTAGATGAATGGATCGGGTTGGGGTAATTTATCATTGATTATTTTTTGCTCATTGTCAAAGCGTTAGCTATAGGAAAAGGATGATTTTTTTTACCAAGAAGAGGCAAACTGGCAATAGGAGAGGTAGGAGATCCTCCCCTTATCTGTGTAAATAGTTTAACCCTTAAAGTTCCAAACTAATAAAATGATAATGTTTTGGGATAGTTAAAAGGATGCGTGCTTAACAAGGGAGATGAAAGATGATGTTAAATGTCGTGTTGTTATACATGTCGTTTCTAAAAATCAAGATGATGCCATCATAATATGTATTTGGTAGTTGGTACCACTAAAACTGCACACGTAGAAGGTGGCATGTAATGTGCAGTTGAGTCCATTCAAGTAACACCATAAGCATTCCATAAAATGCAAGAAAACGACCCAGCATGAATGTCACGAAATGTTAAGTGCGCTAATAATGCATAAAAAACAAAAATGTTTCAAAGTCAGCGCGCTAGAACATTAATGATAATGATGTCGATAATTCTTATATAGATTATATTTTATGTGAGCTCTAGACTGGTTTCCCTGGCAAAAATAATAAAGATCAAGAGCAATTTAGCAATAATAATAATCTGTACTAGTGAAAAAATAACAAGTCGAAGAAGAGCAAGGTTAAAGATAGATGCGTAATGGAATGAAACTAAAGAAAGAGATGCATGCCAAACTAGTCATGACTTTTATTCTTAACAGCAGAAGCAACAAACAATTTTTCCCCATTATCGTTCTCATGATCAGGATGATATAATGATGATATCATTCCACTGTTATTGACTATACGAATTCAATTCTTTATTGGTAAATATGTGTCAGTGGTATAAGCTATTTCTGATCACAAAAGAGAGATAAAAAGGAAGAAGACTCCGATCAACATGTCCATAAACCATTTAAGCGTTTGAAAATGCCATCAAGAAAGACTAGAAGAGGAATGAAAACAACAAATTATTTTTCAATGTGAGACGATCAGCTATCAACCTTCTCACGTTATCATCACCTTGTCAGCTATGCTAGCTGCAACTATTTTTACGAGTTTCGTGGAGGATGACATGAAAAGTCTAATGGTGGTGTCAAGTAAGGAAAAATTTACAATGTCTACATTCCTTGATACATTCCTCGTGGCAATTGGTAGTGGATACTTTGGAATGCAACTTTATGCAGGCAAACAGAAAATACATTTTTATCGGTATTTCTGTTACATAACAACCGTTTCGTACAGTACATCCGTTTTCCTTATAAAAAACGTCGTTTAAGGAGCCTTTTAAATGTCATATCATGCCTACATGTTATCTTTAACACAGGTAGCAAATAAATGCGCAGTATTTTTCCATATAAGTTTGCATAATATTTCATTTTAATACAACACGTCAACTCCCGACTCATATACTATTTCAATATTAATAAATTGTAAATTATCACATATCATCGTTAAAAATCAAACCCAGGTTGCACTTTGCAACATTACGTGAATTAGCAGTATTGAAAGGTGGAAGAAAAATTGGGACACAACCGAAATTCCAAGAATCACAATGGTGCATTCAAATTTTTATGAACTTTAATAAGAAATCGGTTATTATTAGATTTTAATTTTAAACCATACTACGTGCAGTAAACTTGTCATACGATCATTAAAATTAACCAATGGTAATTCGCCTCGTTGAAGTCAACGATCATAAATTAAATCAACGGCCAATCAAAATCTGACACTTCTTATAAATGTTGAAAATGGGAAATCGGTTATACTTTGTACTTGTTTCCACTGAAGAATGTACACGTATTTTTTAAATCTTAAAATAGATTGGAAAGTGTCAGTGAATTCTTATTCTTCTGGTACATTCGTTTTTAATTGACACCCACTACAAATATGTAAAATTCATATCTATTCATGCTTTAGAAAGTTCCTCCAATTAAACACCTCCCGCAATCACACTACAAGTACGTGAAATAAGCGTGTAGGGGCTTTTACATGTAAACCAAGACAGGGAACAGGGAAATTACAGATTTGCAATAGGAATGCGGATATATCAGTGTCCTAATTAACGACCAGTTACCTCTTAATATAATATCAACCAATCAAAACCTGCCACAGAATCAAGTCGACGTGGAAAGCTTTTTACCTACGTTTAAAACAGTATTTAAACTAGCGGTGGAACCGCATTACCTGTCACTTCCATTCCGACTTTTGAGCCGTCAACTATCTTACTTTTGATATTTGTCTTGTCAATACTTGTAGTTGACAATCTCGTAAATTATCTTTCAAAGTAATAAAATGAGTGGCGAGTCTGAAGACAGTAAAAGCGATGGACCAGAGAAAGAGAAGAGGCCTGGGAGCAAATTTAGTTTGACCGATGATGAAAATTGGCCTACGATGGGGCTTGGTGCGGCACCAACTCCAAGCAAAGCATGGGTAAGTGCACCAAAAGGTGCCTGGGGAAAGACATCGACAACTTGGGCAGCACCTAAAGGAAATACCAAGAAAGGTAAAGATGAAAGTCTACCATTTGGGGATTGCAGTAGTCCCTCAACTTCCAGTGGTTCAGGGAAAGGTGTGAAAAAAGATGAGCCTGCTGCAGGACAAGCAGACAAACCGGAAGCATCTATTCTACCAGAGGTGGCTTCTTTGAAGCTGTCCACTGAAAGTATAGGTGAGTTATTTGCAGCATTTTATTCATTTAAATTTGAAGCTTGCATGAGATTTGAATTTCTAAAATTACCAGCCAATCTCTGAATTTCTAGATCAAAGCAAACAAAAGGAACCGCCAGATAAAGATAAGGTCCCCCCATCGTCTTCTTCAGACAATGTTCAGAGCCAGGTGCGTTCCACTAGCCCTAGTAAAGGTGCAAATAATGAAGAAAAATCGGAGGCCAATGCTGCAGCCGGAGCGTCATCAGACTCTGCTTCCACTACTTCCACCTCAGGTGGCACATCACCTGGTAAGGTTTCTATCATTTGGAGTTAATTTAATATCTAATGTAAATTAAAATGTGACTATTATTATGTTTTCACAGGGAAGACTGTTTGGAAGGCAGCAACATGGGACTGGGGAGGCAGTGGTTCTAGCGGAACGATCGTTAGACCATTGTCATCCTTATCACAGACGTCTGCTACCCAACAATCCCAAAGCAAACCAGTTGCTACAGCTATTTCTCCAGCTTTCACCCAAAAATCGGCCCTAACCAGTCAAACTACTGGTGCTAGATCTGGGGGTTTTGTCTCCTCGGGTGGATTTGGTGCTCGTCGACAAGGTCCCCAAAGTCGTTCAGGTCCCGGTGGGAAAGGAAGACGGGGAATGACTGATAGGAAGGACAGACCCAATCCGGATTTCATTTGCAACCAGATAGACTCTTGTGACGTGGTAAAGTCAAGGCCTACAACTGACGAGGGCCAGGGGCAAACCAAGAAAGGAAAGCTGGGGAAACAAATTGATCTTACAACCAATTACTATCCACTGGAATCAATGGTACTTTTTCAATATTCGATTTATGATTTATTTTTTATATGCCAATCAAATGTATTATTTTTTACATTGCAGACAAATTTTAATTTGTTTCATTACCACGTTGAATTCAAACCTGACGAAGAACGCACAGAAGTCAGGAAAAAGCTGTTAAAAGTACATGAAACAACGCTGGGAGCATTCATTTTTGATGGCCAAGCACTTTACACTCCACACCGAATTGTCAAAAATGTATACAAAAAGACAATGACAAATATTTTTTTAAATTTGAAAATTACTTGACCTTCTTGTCTTTCTTTCACCAGCCTCTTCTGCTCTACTCCTTGAACTCATACAACAACCAAAAGACTCAGATTAGCATCCGACTGGTTTCCGAAATTACGCCTGTTGATATTGTATTCTTACAAGTTTACAATATCATATTCCGTAACATCATGACTTCATTGGAACTCGAACCCATGGGAAGATTCTACTATGATCCAAGTAACAAGACAAAAATTGAATCACGGAAACTGGAAATTTGGCCTGGCTATATTACTTCTGTGAGAAATCACGAGAACAAGATCCTTCTGAATTTGGAACTGACACATAAAGTTGTCCGCTCAGACACTGTCCTTGACTTTATCAACAACACAAAAGCCTCCATCGACAGTTCCTTCTCAGGCTCCCATACCGCCAGTGGACATCGCAGTCGTGGCGACTACAGGCAAGAATCAATCAAGCATCTACTGGGCTCAGTCGTCCTGACCCGCTACAATAAAAAGAACTACAGGGTTGATGATATCAAATGGGATGTCACGCCAACACATGAATTCAAAATGAGAGATGGTAAGATGCAGTCGTATAAAGACTACTATAAATCACAGTATGGGACGATAATCAAGGATCTCAAGCAACCCATGCTGGTGTCCCTCCCAAAAAAGAAGGATTATCATAGGGGGGCCAATCAACCGATATATTTGGTTCCGGAAATATGTCAAATGACTGGGCT
>JAQIXX010004161.1:0-17106 GCA_034700605.1 Willowsia nigromaculata
TTAGTTCAATAAAGTTAAATATTAATGTTATTAGAAATACTCGGCATCACCTCGTGAGTTATTTCCCAAACATAACAACAATAATTCCGGAGCCCCACATAAGAAACCCCCACCAGATATCAATCATGAGACCAACAATACGTCCCAAAATATTGCAAGCTGGTCCACCAATATGGACAATTAATTTATAAAAATAGCTACCGAGATTCCACACTTCATTTCGAAACATTATGAATATGGGCACAGTACAAATCATTGACAAAACGCAATAAACCATTAAAACAGCCAACAGTTGGGAGCGAACTTTCTTCGACTTTTTAAAGGCTTCCGGATTATGAAAGTGTTTCCTCTCCAAATTCATTATAAGATTTTCGGTACTGTTTACTAATAAAACAACTTCAGATCCTAGAAAGTAGTTTGGTGCTTGATTTATCAGTAAGGAGACGAGACCCACTGTCCACATGAGTAAGAATACTAGTCTTATAAAATCATGCTGTTTATAAAACTCAGGACCTTGGTTAATAACCAAGAAAACTAAAAGTAGGAAATAGCACCCAGCTAGAGAGTAGCATGTTAGTACTTTCCAAAGAAGATACTGTTTCTTGCTGTTGTCAATGTGGAAGTAAACTTGAAAATTAGTGGAAGAAGCGGACTCCCATGAGAGCTGATAGGGAAAGGCTAGTATGGAATAAAGAAAGGAGGAAAAGGGTTTGATGATCTGGAGCTCCATTTTACAAGATACCAAATACTCGAGAGCTTAGTTGTCAAATGTTTTACTGAATGCTCTTGTCATGGTGCTGTGACTGTGAAAGGGTATTAGTGTCGTTTCTTAGTGAGTATTACTAAATATATAATGGTGTAGTAAATAAATTTAAAAGAACATACTCGGGTAATTTTAGTCATCAGTTATTTTTGGAATAATAT
This sequence comes from Willowsia nigromaculata, assembly GCA_034700605.1. Lineage (NCBI taxonomy): Eukaryota > Metazoa > Arthropoda > Collembola > Entomobryomorpha > Entomobryidae > Willowsia > Willowsia nigromaculata. The sequence continues at coordinate 925 of JAQIXX010004161.1, forward strand.
GTGTAGTTTCATCAATAGGTAACCATCAATCAGAAATCATTTTTGTATAAAATTCTAGTTTCAATGGAAGTTTACCAATTACTGGACAAAATTAGTGTCTTACGAAAAAACAAAGAAAAACTATAGGTTTAAGCAAACTATAATTTAGGTTGTAATTTCCTACGTGACTGCGATTCAGTTTACTAAATTATTACCCAGTAGATTAAAACTACCCTACTCCAACTGTCTTGACCCATCCCAAAAAATGTGATAATGAGAGTGTCTTGTAGAAGCAGCCTGAGTATTTTTCTTAAGTTTAGCTAAGAAAAACTATTGTAATTACTACTGTTGGTAGACTTCTATTATTCATAATTATCTGGAGATTGATGTCACATGCAAAACAAACTTAAGTGCGACTTTGCCATAAAATGTCAGAAGAGAAAGGAACTGATGAATTGATTGTAGAGACAAAGTAAAAAATATCGGAACACAAGTCAAATGAATACACTACTATTTGCAAGTTATGTAGTCAAATATTTTTATGTTATTACCATAATGTGTTTTTGTTATCATATTCCCGTAGACAAATATGATTGCATGTTATGTCGGTCAATTAAAAACATTTGTATGACTTCTTTGATTTGACGAGAAAATGTTACCTACGTTCCAACGATAATATGTATTAATCATCTTATTATAATATTGTTATCATAACAAAGCAAAAAGCGGTAGGTTGTCATTTTCAACACGAGAAAATATTATGATATGAAAATATATTTCCACTCATTGAATTAAACATCGCTAAACGCCACGAAATAAATCGACTGGTTAAATACTTACTGCCAAGAAAATCTGCGAGCCAAAACTTTTATTCGGTATGATGGAAACTTTTTTGAAAAATTTCTTCAACTTTTTTTATTACATTTTTTCACTTCCATACAAAATGTATTGGGAGCCAGGACTTCATCTTCAAATAAAACTGTATCGGTATTCTTTACACACTACGTTCTGGTGGTTCGGAGTTTTCATAATGTTTCTAAATTCCGTTCTCTGTTGGACACTTTTCTTCATATTTCTACCGATCTACCTCACCAACAAGGAGTATGTTCATATAGCCTTTCACAGTCAGTGGGGCTCAGTGTCCTTGATGTGCATTGTCCATTTGATTCCGCATCTGATGGAACCAGATGGAGTCATGCAGTTGACCAATGGATGTGTCAACCTTATCAAAAATTTGGAACAACGTAAGGCAACACAATTTCAGCTACCAGTACCACTGTTTTCCCCAAAACTTTAATAATAATTTGTCTATTTACAGAACATTTTGGACAAGGCTCATTCTCCAAGTCACAACGCATCCGTACAAAAATTCTCTACTTTCTCTCAGTTTACGCACTTTGTGGATTTCTCCCAGCCATTCTACCAATTTTTGTATATTTCCAAAAAGGGAATTGGCAAATAGGGGCGTTTACACATAAAGCAGTTTTATATGTTTGGCAATCATGTCCTAGTGTATTGGCTTATATACTTGGAACTCTGATGGATGTGTGGTACTGTTTCTATATTTGGGGCACATACTTTCTCTCCCTGCATATTAACTTGAGCTTCATGCATACCTTCAAAACTGCAGTAAATTTAATTATTGCTTCTAAGACTCTGACATTTACTAATTATGGGTCTGTATCCTCCCTGAAAAAACTTCAGGAGCATTTTCTGGTTTACTCAAAGTTGCGAATTGTTACTCAAGTTTATAACGAAGTCTTTGGGATGCTCTATGTTCCAAATATCAAAACAATTTTTAGTGTGATGATGGTTCAGTCTATGTTTATTAGTGTGAGGCTGTCAGGAAGAGGTGGCGTTATGGTGGCTTTCTTTGCAGTATCGTGTTTCTTTGTGGGATCTGTCATAATGACAGTGTTTGTAGAATTTACAGCAATGGTTAATGACTACAGTGTTAGATTGGGAAGATTTCTGAGGAAAGGTGCAAATTATCATAAGGGAGCGTTGGCAAGAAGATTGATAAGATCTTATAAGGTTGAAGCTGTAAAAAGTGGACATTTTTACGAAATCCAGAAAGTGACATGCTTAACGGTACTTGGATTCATATCGAATATAAGTGGATCTGTTCTTATATCTATGCATTTCTGAAATGAGTGGGAAAATGAAAATATTAAACTGTTTCGTATATGGGTAGACAATTTGAAGTTAAAAGTATAGAATTTCTATGGAATAAATACACACAATTCCTGATTTAATGTAAAGATTAGCGGAAAACTGAACAAAATTTTATATCTTGTCAAATATTTTTCGATTAAAATAAATATGTATTCAATTTTGCATACAGTGTCGAAATGATGTTCATTAATAAAACCTGCAGAAAGCATGGAATTTAATGCATTTATTGATCAGTATATCATAAGTTATTCATTGATAAGATATCAAATTGAAACTGAACTTACTTATTTAGATTCAAAACGCGTTTACTCGATAACCTGAGCATATAGCATTTCACAGTATGAGTAGATACGGAGTGTTTTGTGTATGAAATTCATAAATAATATAAAATCTACACTCAAACATCAACCACTGGTTCCACAACTATCTTCTCACGTTGCCCTATTTTCTTTGGTTTATACGAAATGAATACCATTTTACGCTACAAAAACAGTACAGAGAAAGTTGAAGAACAATTTTGGGAAGCAGTATTCATCATGGTAAAGAGGAAAAAGGGAGATATGAGTTATATGAATGCACAGTTCGAGCCAGAGAGCTGTCAGATACGCTTATTCGTTCCTTCTTGGGATCCCAATAAATCTAATATTTTAGTCCTAAACTGGAGGTTTTTGAGATTTTGCGTAAAATTAAACTTCACTTTTCACATGGTTTTTGCACATTTCTTCAACCCTATGAAAATATGAAGAATCTGACTGATAATTTTAATCTAAGTAGTCGGTTGAGTAGTAAAGAACGTTTACATGGTATGGATTGCCTTTTATGTATTTATCTGACTAGAATCTAAATTCTGAGTGAATTCCTCTTTATACTCCCACGAGTGATGTTTCCAGGAGTCGATTGTTGAAGTCGTATGTTGCCACATAAGCAGACACGCAAAAAGAAGGGAAAAGTTAGTAATCCTAGTGATATAGCGTCTTAAGCACCAGCTAAACATTTTTTCATTCCGGTGCGGATTTTCCTATTCGTTCAAAGAGTCTTCAGACAGTAGAGGAAATCTGTAGGTGTGACGTATCCTTGAAGATAATCATCAATAGATGACTTAAATAAATAAACATAGTTGCTTTCTACAGCCCTATTGCGTATGTAAGCAAAAGTATTTTCGCAGTCGTCCTTCAGCTTTTGCAACACTACTTTCACTATTCAGTTGTAACGAGTACCAATGATGACTGATTATTGGTGATATAAACAGCTTTGAGAACTAATACGATTTTCTGCATATTATATATTAACACCCTAATGTTATCACGAAAGAAAAAACGATAGCATACATAACGAACAATATTGATCCTTTTAACACTATTACAGAACACAATGTGAATACTTGTTAAAAACCGTTGCAATCTTATGGGAATAACTGTGGGCTCTTAAATTGTGAATAGAAGATGTGAAGAGAACTCGCCAAACTTTGAACAAGTTTTCCTCCAAGCAAACTTTATGGAAGTTAATCGACTAAAGGGTCAAAAGTCCTTAAATGTCATCAGTTACTTGGAGTTTGTATTTGAAGTAATTATGGTAGGTTTGTATGTACCATGAAGCAACTTGTACGCAACAATATAAAAGTTTTGGGATTAAAGTTAGGTTCCTACCTGATGATAAGGAAAATTATATTGTAATTAAATTGCGTGTCGCCCAGTTTCTCTAGAAACGTGCGCCTTATAATCTTTAGTTTTTTTGCATATGAGCTTGTATATAAAAATGCCAAAAGTATTTCTGAAAACAAGTTATCAGTCACGAAATCTGTAGTTTGAATACAAGTTTGGCCATCTAATAAACTATAATAATAATAATGATAAACTTATTTTTATGCAAACAATTTAGTTTTCTTCAAATTTCTATATTAACTTCAACGTTGTCTTCTTATTCATGAGCAAATGTATTAGTGAAAGTAGACATGGTAACTAAATTATTGATAACTACAGCCCGTGTGATGATCTACCAAGCAGTGAAAATGCTATATACATGAATGCATAATACTCAGACTGAAAAATAATCTCATTAAATTATGTATTGAATTTGAGTCTAGTTACACGTGTCTCTTTTAATGTAATTTTATGAGCACTGAAGAAGATATTTTTGGAAAACGATTGACAAGGAAGAAAACGACGATAAGGGAAATAATGTTTTATTCTTTTTCAAAACTAAGAGAAAGATTTAGGACATATGGGCAAAGAAAGCATTTTAAATTTTTAATGAGAAATATGCAGTCCTTCGTTGGAATAATTAAATTTTAATATAGCACAATAAAGTACTTTTTGCCCTTGTCTGAATGAGAATGTCTAGTATATTTTCAAAGAAAGGCTTACGGTCTATTTTGTTCCATTAATACCTCCATTTATTCCCATGTGGTTGCGTGGAGTCATGAACTGTTTGCGTTCTCATAACAAATCTATCAAAAGCGTTGTTAGAGAAGTTAACAATGTAATAAATTAACGTATCAACCACTGTTTCTACATAAAGCAATACCTTTGATTAGTTTCCATAGATCTGCTGAGTGTGGTTTGTGGTTGATAAAAATTACTAACAATCATAAACATAATATAATCCGCAAAGATAGTTTCTTCAAGGTTGAGATGAAAGAGTACTTAGGAACAGTTTACGTCAAACGAAACACATTATATTTTTCATTGAAAGCATTTTGAAATATTGTTCCAAACTATTAAAATGTAACCGAGAAAGAATGGTTAGGTATTGGAATATTTGCTTCAGAGAACAAGATATAGATGGTGTCAAAAAATGTATTTTTGTTGACGTTGCAAAGTTCATGGAGCATTAGTTGGTTTTATATGGGTACGTTGTGTGTTTTCCTGCTAGATTATAATCTACATTTGGTGTTAGAAACAGTTTTAAATCATTTATTTAATTACCGGAAGGTTGGTGTAGTTTCAAAGAAACAGTCCAAAGTAATCATGTTCATCAAACAATCCTATAAACTACGTCAGTCTTTTGATATTTATAATCCCCTTGAATGCTCATTGAAGACGGTTGAATAGCGTTCTAAATTTACGTACTATTACTGGCTTCCCTTTTTGCAATCAAATTTTAATACATACTTGTTTTGCCAAATCAAAAAGATTGCAGATTTCTGATTGTGGTTGACATGCTTTTATTGCTATTACAAGCGAATAAATACATTTTCCATTTGTTAAGTAGTTTTCACTGCATGTAACATAGATTCTGTTACACGTTTTTTTAGTTTCTGTTAATTTAACGTATTTTTTGCTGTAATCAGCTTAAAATGCTTACAAGGGCGTTAGCAGAACTGATACAATTACTTTTATATTTGACTCACTATGTATTTTTGCTTACACCAATGTATTCTATTAATTTACGTCAAGTAGGCGTTGTAAACAATAATATATTTAAAAAATCAGTTGTATTTTGGCTATATATACAGGTATTTTCAATTTTAATTACAACATTGAATATCTTGTACAACTTTATTATAGCCGCTGAGAAGAACTTGATTGTGATTTTGTTTCTGTTTCATGGTGTGTTGTGGATAATCAAGACATCCAGTTTCTCCATGTTTTTGTTGGGTACTCAACGCGCAAATGAATTTTGCCACTTACTAAACTGCATTCTCAGAACGAATGCATGTCGTACAATGCATATAAGACCGTATGAATTCTTTGTAATTATCACTATCAACATCGCTTTTGCAGCAGTTACATTAAATTTGTTCATAATTCCTGTAATTAGTGCTAATTTACCATGTTTTTATGAGAACCGTGTTTCCAACTATTTGTTTGGAAATTGCAAAATATTCTTCATATTGCCTCAGTTTGTGTTTGTAATGAGCCAAATTATATTCATGATTCCTGTTGGAAGTATTGGCACTCTTGTTGCTATAACAAGTTTAATTTATATCGTAGAACTTAATAATAAGTTAAGTGCATTGAAGGAATTAATTGGCTCATTCGCATACGTGCCGAGTTTGAGGGACCAACTTTTTATTCGGATGCAATATCGTCAATTATGGATTTTTGCGATACTTTGTAATGTGTGTTTCCAACAATTCAGTTTTGTGGTGGTGCTATACTAATTGCATTTTTATATGCACTATTTGTGTTTGGTACACAATTAAATAGATGATTATGACAGTAACATTTGCAATTGGGATTTGTACAATTACACTTAACTACGGTAGCATGTCAGTATTATACTCTAGATGAATACAGCGGAAGTTTCTTTCTTGGAGAAGAGGTGTATTTTCAAAACGGAATTTTCAAGGACTTGACAGCATTATATTAAAAGTTGGACCGTTTCACATAGTCGATAGAGAAAGAGGACCTTCACTCATTAAGTTTGTGCTTCAACAAACATTTTTTCTAGTGATGCAAACCAAAATACACAAGGAGAACTCAAAGATTGCAATCTCTCTGCCGTGATCATACTCCAAACTGAAGTATTTACATAACGGTGCTTTAGCGTTTCATCTTGTGCTTGTTTTTTGTATTATATGCTAGTCAAATAACTAAATAATTATGATGTGGTTTTATATATTGTAAAATAGCAAGTTGCTGTCGCCTTTATAGTAGAGAAGGTGGATTTAACGGTTGAGCGAGCGTCATTCAAAGAATAATATTTCTGAAGACTGAGTGAGATAGCAGTATAAGTGAGGTATCAAAGGAAAATACAAATGAATCATGAATACGAATGGAATCTCTTTGAGAAAATGTAATCATAACTGTCACATCCATGTAAAACCCTTCAAGTGGCTCTTCATCTGGCATGTTACACTTTGAGGTAGGAAAGGTTAAGGTTGTTGCATGCGTGTAGCAAAGTGCCAGTTATGTATAGAAAATTTATGCAACTATAAAATGTTTGCTTACCTACTTCTGCTGATTTACTTACTGTGGTCTCTAAACTTTGCCTTCGTTTTATCAGAAGTGTTTTTGAAATGTTATCCGATTTTGCAGAAACAAACTTAGTTTCAGCGAATTCTTTTATAATGTCACTTCTGACTTTGGTTACAGTAGATACATGAGGCATGAAGCAAACTTAGTTTTGTAGCCCACATATATTTTATTTCATATGGAATGAATGGAATGCAAAATAGTAAAGAAATAACTCAAATGCTGCTGTCATTTTATGGATGGTAATCTTACTAGAATAATTTCTGCAATTATTGAGCGTCATGAAAAGCTATGTATAAAGTACTAACATCACTGTATTCACTTTAAAAATATTTCAAACCAAAACATACATTAAAAGTAGGAAATCTTGCATTTTGCATATGTAAACATGTTGACAACTCACGAATATTTACAGTACATATAGTTATTGCTGCTGAATGCACTGCGAAGCTCATGTTGTTTGAGTTTGAATTACCTATATTTGTATTTGTACTATTATTACCTATACATAATAACTGCAAATTCTTCGGAAGGAATAATAGTGGAAATTGTTAACACAAAACTTTGAAGCAATCTAACTTCTTGAGAAAGGGTTCAAATTTTATTAATGTAGCATGAACTACACTTGTATGTGCAGTGACTGTGAATATACTGAAAACATGGTCCGAACCCCCAAAATTATTTGCAAAGTAGACTTAATGTATTCTCGTATTTTCTACTAGATACTGCACTGTATATATTTGACAAATTTTGACACTTTTTCACACAAGTTTTTCACAACAAAATTAAAATAACCTTGATAAGTTCAAGAATTCTCCAAATGCTATCAAATATTCTACGAATACTCCAACATTTAAATAGACATCCGACAAGTACTTGACATTGTAGTGCGTGGGAAGAACACAACAATAACGATGTGTCCATTAAAAAATTTCCGTTTGGCCGAATATTTCATTAAAAATGAAAACTGAGACGAAAAATGATTCTAAATGGCATATTAGTTCCGGTTAAGCCATGTATGCTCATATTTGTATTTCATATAATTGGAAACAAAAGCTGAACATGCTCAAAGCTTCACTTGTTACCTTTCAGACGTCATGACAGGATTTTCCGGATGATTTTATATTCTTCGGATTAATATCTTTAAAAATTTGCATGACGTTGACAATTATGTCATATTTATATGGATGTCTATTCTACGAATTATTTGTAGAAATTTCAGGTAGACACTTATGATCCCAAGTTTCACAGTCCGTGCTTTCGTGTAACATTCTAAAAACATTTAACGTGCGTATTTGTAGTCTAAAAGTTGTCGAAAATTGTCCTAATATTAAAGTGCTTTGGTCGCAAACATCAAAACGTGTATAATACCTAATGCTATTTTTCATACCAGGGTTTCCTACTCATACAGTAAATTACCTAGAATTAACCTACAAGTGATATTGAACTATAAAACCTCCTACATTATCTTTAAGAAATTATAATCATATTTATTTCAAAGAATCTAAGATTTTGTTAAGCATCAGTTAAAATACAGTAGAAATGACGTCATGGAAAATTATTTAAGATTAATCATAATTTCTATCGGTCTTAAAACCGAAAATTGTAGGAAAGCGCATATTTTCGTGTTTTTAAACTAAGCTAATAAGTAATAATATATAAACGTATTTAAATGTCACTAGTGTACACTTTTGGAGTTTTAAGTGTATAAATGCAATAGTGAGTGAAAAGCATGCTAGCAAGTTACTGGTATAATGCGCAATATTTGTGAAATAATTTTATAACGTAACCATATTCCATACATTTCATATGCCGTAAATTCTCGCTTTACCCAATACTCAAAAGTCCTGGTCTATTTTATCTTTACTGAATTCTAGGGCTAAGTTACTTAGTAAGTTACTAGTGCCGTAAATCCAACTATGCCAAATATCTTGTCATATTGCATGAAGCATCATACACATGCAACATCTCGGAGAGAAAAGGGGCTAACCGAGATGTGTGGAGAGGCAGCAGGAGAAAGTGAGCTGTGAGAGTCGCTCAATAGTTCCTACATTAGTTGAGAGTATTATAGCTCCAGTCTCCCCAATTCCCCATATTAAATTTCATCCCAATCTAAACTTATGTTATTTTTGAATATAATTTAATAACTCATTAAATTTGGCTGCGGATTTTTTCAGACTCATAACAAGTTTGACATCAGTATTTCATATCACAACCCATTCTGACAAGTTTTCAAATACGCCTTCACGGAAAGCGAAAGGATTCTTACGGAAACTGCTGGGTACGTTCTCTTCATTGCAAACTTTTCTCTGTCGTATTCTTCACTTGTTGTGCCACAATTTTTTTGCATTACAGGTTAAATTTTTTGTAAATTTTAATCGTCTGGAACTACTAGCTTACTCATATTTAATTGTTGTCAATCTTGAATAGATGATTTTAAAGGTGTGATCTTGTCACTGTCCATAAGAATATAATGATCACACTAACTTTGTTTCACCTTATAATTGCGATAAAAGAGTTATTCATTATCAAGTGTAACGCAAACGAGAGAAGTTTAGTGTTTTAAAACGAGATATTTCATAATTTAAAGATGATTTCATTAATATTTCGCTAAATGCAAGACTTTAAACTGAATATGCCTTTATTTGTAGGTTACTCTGAAGGAAGTGGTGGATACTCGGAACTTCCGAGTCGGAAGACCTTGGAGGACATAGTGGAACTTGCAATAAGCCCTTATTGTCTAGCTTTCGACTACAAAGTGTAGACGTCTCCAGGACAATGGGAGGAATCGTGTAAGTTTTAATCCAGGTTTTGGTTAATCTCAGAATAAGGATGATTACCTAATCCTGGGATTAAGAGAAAAGTTACACGATTCCATCCAATGTCTCAATATAAATAAAAATAAGCTGGTTTTATCACGATTTTGTAACTTAAAGTAAAGCACATGATGTCATGAAACAAAATACTTTAAACTAGTCGCCTGGTTACCATTTCAATTTTGCCAACTATTTTCCTCGTTTAGGATCGTAGATATTATCTAGAAATCCGAGGAATTCTACAATGGGTATAGTGGGATGCGAAAAATTTGGATTAATTATGTGCCCATGATTGCAGCGGTAGTCATTTGTAAAGTAAAAACAACATCGTTATTGGCATGAAATGAAGTAAAAGCAAATAGGTAACGTAGGTCTTATATTGGATTTTAATACTAGGCATGTTTTCAATTGAATAATATTATACTGGTTCATTACCCTGTTATTGCTATCGTAAGAGAAACAAATTGGAATTCTATAGCTTTAAATCCTGAAATTTCTTAAGCAAGTAAAACTAGGGATATGGTAAAGCAGAAGAAAGAAAAGAACACTTCAAAAATACTTCTGACCAAGACATGAGATTTTCAAGAGCACACCTGCCACGATCACCGTCCTTAATTCAATATTTAATGGCATCACTGACTGAGTGAATAGAAGTGTTTACCGGGGCATAAATGATTCGAGTTTAAGCACTGAAAGTACTTCAAGCGGTCACTAAAATCAAAGTAAACTTTCTCTGGGTCAAGAGTGGCGCGACAGACAAGCATGGAAACAACAAACATGACACAAAATCAATATTCTTTTTTCTGTCGATTCTACTGCAGGACAAACCATCCTCATCCAAGTTGGGAAAATTGGTAGAAAGTTATCGTTTACATACGTAAAAACGACACATTGTGGAATAGACATCCCTTATATAAAACAGTATTTCTTTAAGTTGGAAAAAAATGTAAAATCATTATGAAAATCGCTTATACAAAATTAGCCCTACTTGCCCAAATGTTTGTTTTTTACCTCTTTCGATTGTAATTATATAGGTGTATAGAAAACTGAAAGTTTTCCTTTTAAATACTAGCCTATATAAAACTATTTTTCTACCTTTACAAAAACTTTACAAATTTACAGCCAGTACTAATCTTCTTTTATAAAATCCGATTTATTTCTCTCAAAAATTAAACTCAGCATGTTTTCGAGTCGATCGCTTAATTAAGCCTTTATATCTTTGCAAGTCGACGATTTCTTCCAAATGGTAATATTTAACCAAAATAAAACATTTGGCGTAGGAAATATCAAAGAGCTTAGCTTTCGATGAAGCTTTAAGCATCTTTGAAACGTCTAGAACGCTTTGTGCAAGTGTACATGACATGTATATGCACGACTCTGCAAAATAGTTATTGAAATGTGGTAAAAATACATAGAATACAAAGAAAGCAAGGTTTTGAAGACAAAAAGCAAACAAACATGAATGAAGTACTATAAATTAAGATTTAGCTTGGTTATGTTATGATGCGTGAACGAAGTAGCAAGCCGTGTAGAAGCTTAATTTGCATGTTTTAACAACACAATATGCAGCATCAGCGAAACTTGCATAATGTAGTTTTTTCAGCCCTTGTTCTGCTGATGGTGCAGAAAGTATATTCAATATTATAACGTTGATTCCTTTTATCTTATCTTCTGGCGTGTTAAGTTCTGTTCCTTTATTCTGAAATTTTTAATTCCAAACCATTCACTTTTATTTCTGAATGAGCATTCGTTGAAGACCATTCATTTTATAGAATAGCAATTAATTTTATGTTGATTGCACTAGCTATATAAACATTCGTGATGAGAACAACTTTTTAAAATTGCATTTAATTTTGTTTGTTATTTTCATTTGTAAGGTATTTTTAATTACGCACATATATCGAATTTAAAGCCTATAAGATATATCATCAAAAGGTTTTGAAAAGTGTATATTGTGGTATTTTTCTATATTATGTAGTCATCCAATATAATGCCATTATTCTCTTCAAAGGCTTATACCCGCAATTAATTTAAGGTTGAAGTTGGCTTAGATGCTTAAGAGATACAAGTTGTATCTGTATCATACAACCTACATGAATGTTCTTTCTTGTGTTTATCCAAACCTAAATATGTAAATGAAGATACCACAATATGAGTGGGTAGACAGAGACTAAAGTCGTTCCCCGTGAGATCGGGAGAAAATTTCTCTTAATTGAAATGAGTATGCGTTGAAATGAAATGAATTTATTTAACTTACAATTCTTGCTACTCCTTTGTGTTACATTTCATTCAATGCTTAGTTTTCCTGTTGTCAATGAAGTGTATCTAAAAACTTCAAATGTCACCCATTATGGCGTTTTACGGGAAAATCATTGTCTGTGTTAATGGGAGATGTGAGAAAAGTTTTAAATGTATCCAGCATGTTTCAAGGTGAAAGTAGTGATGCTACTTTGTTCTGCTGGTGTAAAATCTTTTTTACAAACCAAGATGTAATATTGAGCCGAATGTTTAGTCTTTTCAGAATAACAGCCCTTTGTTTCAAGTTGTTTGAAATGTATATTTATTTTGCCTTCTGGCGAATAAAGTGCTACCAAGCATTAGCTAATACAATGCAAATAAAGCAACTAAAAGTCGTTGGCGAAAATTTCAAAAAAATTGTAAATAAAAACTTGACGACTTAAATGATGAATATTAAGTTTCCCACACGATAACTTTTAGAGATGAATGAATTTTTTTTGACATTTGATACCTTATTTCAACATCAAACATTAAGTTAAATAAATGTAAAGTGACATAACACTGTTTACTTTTTCACTATTGCACATAATACACAGTTCAAAAAGATGTTTTCAGTAAAATATTTAACGTAAACTATTTATTCTTTAGAACTTTTGATTTGTAGTGAATGTTAGCAAATATGTTGCAAAACGTACGGCAGAAGCTTCAGAGCTTCAAAAACTACTCCAGTTATCATTTACACAAGTTTTACGTAGTTGCTTTTTGTGCAGTTATCGTATGTAATATAGAAGCACTGATGAACAAAAGCCTTTAGATTGCTATTTATTAAGTTTTTATTTACAAGCAAAATTTCACAATTGTTAAATGCTTTTGTAAGTTTTTAAAAGAAAAATAATTTGTGCAATACATAAATATTAAATTTGACTGATGCATCATCAACTCTATAGTCATGATGCATCTTCTCAGTAAATAGATTTTAAGGGGTAATGACCATGTTAATATGAATATTTTACCTATTCACAAAATAGGGCAATAGTAGTAGCTGTATTTTTTGAATTAGAGGTGCATAATACATATATATCTAGAGTTTCTTTATTCTTTGGTGCATTGTTGCATTAAAATCAATCTTAATTGAAGGAAAACATACGATCGACATTAAGTAATTAATTCCTGGAATACTCCACTCAGCTAGACCGAGCATAATAGAACTGTCTAGATGAATTCTAGAACTTCTTCTCTAAGTTAGCAAGGCGCAATTTTTTTCCGAAAAATACAATCCGTTTCTAATAATCGAAGTGTCTACAAGCTATACCTGATAAGGTCTTGGAGTACATGAAATCTTCCCTTATAAAAACTGCTTACTTGTAGTATTTCTTATAACAATTTACGTATTAATAATAACCACACGTCAAAATTCCCACATTTCTTTTCCACTTGTAGTTTCTGATCCCTTAAAATTTACTGCGTAGAAAATACTTATCCATAGTTCCTTATTTTTTGTCTCTGATGCGCCGAGTCATAGTTAACAAGGAACTGCTTGTAAGTCACACATGAAACATGTCATCTATTATGTCCCGCATATCGAAGTCGCAAAGAAAGCTTTCACATTTGAGGCTGCATCATAGCAAACCCTTTGCCATAAAGCGTAGTTTTAGCTTGCATTGAAAGATTCTCCCTCAAGCCTCACATCACCCAAATCATAACAAGCAACTGTATCAAATTTCCCGTTGTGGTCATGTCTTTTCGTTACATGTTGTTACACTTTTCCCCCAAATCATAGAGCAAAATATCATTATTTGCAATGGCATAAATTTAAAGCAAGTACAACTAATCGATTAGTGTAGATACAACTTTCATGCGGTATAGATTTCGCATAGAGGACACGATCTACAAAATAATTCACTCGCTAAGGTTATGGCAAATTATCCCAACATAATCGCCATGCTGAATATCATATACTCGTCGGAAAGTTGGTATTTTCTTACTAGGGAGCCTATAATAAACAGGAAGCTGACATTTATTCTATTGAAATGGCAAAAAGGTTTTCGTCACCTTAATATTGTTCACTCGTCACCTTATTTTAAGAATTCCAGGCTCTTTTTGTGAAAAATAGCAAAGAGATGACGATTCCTCTGTTTTAGGGTGATAAGTCATTTTGTATTGAAATTTATTAAAATCATTTTTACAAATACTTAATCATGTTCTAAAGCCTTAACATTTTTGTTGGGTCGCCCCACGTGCACGTTTTACATCCAGTCCGCCACTATGAACTTCTGGAGGTAAAGTGTACGTATCTAATGTAACAGCAATTCCAATACAATGCTTGCAAACATAATTCTTCATGTATTCTGAGCAAGAACATATAAAATCTGGTGCATAAGTGGAATGTGATATGGTGGACACCACATTTCAAACAATCAACCACAAAGGATTTCTGTTCTTCAGTGAGTCTAAATTCAAAGGTCCTGTGATTATCTATGATATCATGATCTCTACCATTTGTTTACCATTTGTTTCCAAAAACACGTCATTGTGAAAAGGTCTCTTGCGAAGTTTTGCTGGACATTTCTTTCCTTATGCACAATAATATTCCCAAACTTCGCTGCTTTTGAATGAAATTTTCTTTCTTATTCGCCAGTCACGTTTGAAATCTTCGTCAGAAATATCAATTGTTTCCCAAGTTATGCGTCGATTTGGAACCAATTTTACACGCTCAAATTCAGAATAACTCTTTGCTGCTGCCATGTTTGCTGCTTCTCTGACAACTTCTACTTCTCAAATGAGAGAATGTGAGCAGATAAATATATATGATTAGGTTTTTTAATTCATAAAGGTAAGGGTATTCATTCCTGCAACATTTCCTTTTCAATTTTTGAATTATGCAGTCATCACCCTAAAACAGAGGAATCGTCACCTCTTTGCTATTTTTCACAAAAAGAGCCTGGAATTCTTAAAATAAGGTGACGAGTGAACGGTATTAAGGTGACGAATAATTGTATGCCATTTTAAACTAGGTAGTCCTTGAAATTGACACAAATACTCACGCCTTGTCAATGTTTTTAAACACTGCCCATGCAATTAGTACCATTCATCTGACATGTAATATATATTTCTTATTCTCAACATTTTATATCTCCATGTTGTCAATTTAATACAATATTCATATTATACAGCCAAGTAATTCTCCTCAGCAAATAATGGAAATATTTTTCGGATTTTCTTATCGTTGCTGTGGAGGAACTTATATTTACATCATTTGCTTTTCAAGTGGAATGGAATCGTTTCTGTAAACGCCTAATTATACGATAGCGTAAATATAGTTATTTGGTAATTTTGTGTGAATTTCCATAACCCTCGTTTGAAAACAGTCTACGTTAGTTTTCATACGTATAATTATTTTAGAACTTCGCCGACTTAGTTTGCTTCACTTATTATTTTCCTTTTAGTTTTTATAACTCAATTGAATATCGTAACAACAGCATAATCAAAATAGCAACTTATACTCTCAAAAAAACTATACACTAAGCCTGTACCTCTTAAATTCACCCCTCACTAATATTTCTCGGTAACATAAAGAATCAAGCTTGTATCTCTTTTCATCTGTTTATTGGAAGTATTTTAGTCAGGTTCGGACTGATTTTCAATCCATTTTTAAGTTGGGAGTACAATATAATTTATTTGCATTTTAAAATTGAAGGAATATTGTACAGTTTGTATTTTAAAGCAAAATGGGCTTTACTAATACCAAAAACCACTTTACGATCAAATTTCTCATGACGGCACAATTGTACCTGTTATCTCTTGCACCAGGGATTGGAAATATATTTTTACAAACAAACCTTAACGACTCATGTATACTTAAATTGAACAATAGCCCATATAGTGAGGTCATCCTGCTTACAGCAGAATATGTTCACATGATTGTCCGATATATTCAAGGGATTTTTCATGCACACGATATATTCACTGGAAGAGTTCCTCTAAGTGGAAACACTATCGTTTGGCTTGGCTATTGGGCTACGATATATTATATGGGCTATGTGGTAATTGAATTCATT
>JAQIXX010004162.1:0-17104 GCA_034700605.1 Willowsia nigromaculata
TTTCAGAATATGTAATCAGATCTTCTCCAGCGATCCGGATTTGAGAGATATATTAACTTTATTGCCAAAAAGCGGTGCTTTTCGCCTATTTTGACTAATATTTTAAAAACTAATGAGTTTGGAATTTTTTAATGATCTTTATCGAAAAGATCAGGTTCGATTTATATTGAATCAATACAAACATTGAAGGATTTCAAAAGTTTCAAAATGAATGTACTGAGTGAATTTCGGCCAAACGTTTACATTGGAGGGAAACAGGGTGCGCTGGAGTTTCGAGTAGTTCGAGGAGAAAGGGACTTTTGTTCGGGGAAAATACTCAAAATCCTAAACCACCTTCAAATTTACTTTGGTGGCACGTTCGCCTCCTTTTCTGTGCCAAGTGCAGTCACTTTTTTTTCGGGACCAGGCTGCACCACACAATACTCCTGAAAAACTGAACCAAAATATTTAAAATCCAACCTGACTTAAAAAAGTAGCGGGAGCGAATTTTTCAATGATTTCAAGTTTTGGTGGGATTGTTTGTGGCAGTCTGTCCATCCAACTAAAAATAGATGCGATGCCGCATTGGAATTATTGGTTTGTTGATAAAAATGCCTGTCTTGTCATTCACGTGGAGTGGACGGATTTTTTGGGAACAAGGCTTTTACATAATTGAAGGACTTTCACCAACCAATGATCTGATCACATCGCTTTCACTCACTTTCTCCATGTACTGTCGACAGAGACCGGATAAAAAAGTGTATTTTTGTACATTTTTTTGCTCATTATTACGCTCAACAAAAGATTGGACAGTCTCCAGTTTGCTTTCTCTGACAGAAACAAGAAGGATGTTGACGAGGAGAAAAGTAGAGAAAGGTGTCACCACAGCTTTCTCAGCGTGCTTACACTTTTTTTCGCAAATGGAATTACCTACACTGGTCAACTTGTTTCTTTGTTGGGGTTTTGAGTGAAAGCAGTGGAGAAAGTAGGAATGCTAATAAAAAGGGGAAAGTACTTTCCCCAAAATCCTCTTCTATTTTTCTGCGAATTTTGTCAAGTCCTCTTCTCCCAAAAAATTTCAAAAGCTCTTACAATTTTTTTCTTCACTTTCTATTTCGCCACATAAATATATTTCATTTCATTACTTTCTCCTATATTATATCCACCATTTACTGTTTCGACTTTCTCCACTTTCTCCAAATATTTCAGTGCTCATGTCCAACAATCCGTCTCTCTCCACTCTTGTCATTTTATGGCATTCAAGTAGGCACACGTCGTATCCCACTTTCTCCAAAATCCCGACTTGAAAGACTGCTAAACTTTCTCTTTTTTACTTTCTCCTGTGACGCAGAGATTTCCCGATCATTTAACAAAACAGGAACACAATAATGGCTTTGTATTTTTGGCAAAAGGAAGACCACTGCAGTCCCAATGAAAATGATAAACAGAAAGAGAAAGTGGGAGAAAGCAGAGAAAGCGCTTATACTCTACCTCTTCCAAACTGTTCATTGTAAAGTGAATAGAATTGGTTTCCCTGCAAAATGCAAAGACAAAAAACGACAATCAAGCGCACTTTCTCTATCTGCTTTCTCCACTGTCCTCGTTTCCATTCAAAATGTATACAATGCAGTCTTCCTTGCTTTCTCCAAAAGTTTACTGTACTTTCTCCAGATGAAGAGGACAACGACATATTTTCGAGTTGCTTCATTTTATTTCGAGACCACCTTTCACTTCCTTTCTCCGGGAGAAAGTGGAGCTGATTCGGTGAACAAAAGTGTACCTTGGCATCTGGCATCTTTTTTCATTCATTTTTTAACCAGCCAATGCCCAATAGTATTCAAAACACGTGTGCTGTATAAATATACAAAGACTTTCTCCGGAGAAAGCAGGAGAAAGGTATGAGTATATATCCATTTTTCTGCTTTTTTCTCCTTCTCTTAAAAAATTATTGCTAACCAGTTTGAGGTAAACTGGCCAAAAAAATGCATGACTTGATAAAGAGAAAGTGGGAGAAAGCTAGTTCATTTTAAAGGAAGAAAAAAGATGACTGGTGTCTCTACTCCATAGTAATGCATGTGGACAGGAGAAAATTTTTTCCGGATGTGCTTCCATGCATTTTACATCAACTGGGAAAGAAAGAGAAAGCTTGCGACTGTACAATTTTTTGTAATAGGTTGTCAGCAAGCAGCCTGCTTTCACCAGAGAAGAATTAGACTTGGCTTTGCTTTTGGAATTTTTAGTGAATTTTTCTCGTTTCATTTTTATTCCTGCTTTCTCCCCGTGTGTTTTTCTTTTGTTATCTTGAATGGATTTTTTTCTGCTGTGGTTTGCCAAAAGGAAATAGTGCGGGGTAAATGGACCGGTGGATAGATGTATGATGCATGGAGTGAAAGCAGCAGAGGTGGGAATTGAATGGTGAAAGCGCTGATGTTGGCAACAATATTAAAATAGAAAACTAGCTGCACGCCACTTTCCCCTAAAAATTGTCTCCACCATTCATTCCCCAAACAATGTCAAATTTTTAAATTAATTTTTTGGGAAAGTAGTGCAGAAATATTTAAAACATTTCTAATGAGGTATTTGTTCAAAAATGTTTGGAAGTGAAAGTAAAAGAAAGTTGTTGGAGAAAGTGGTAAAAATTAGACTAATTTAAGACTGTACTCGAGTTATTTAGAGTATTTTTTCTTGCAAGTTTAGTTATCAGTTATGTTGAAGCAGATCCACTTCTTGGAGAAAGTCGGGTTTGTAAGGAGAAAGTACTTGCAAATCTACTTTACTTATTACCGGGTCTCCACTACTTACATTTACTTTCTCCTCTCCTCCTCGTAAGTAACTGAGTAACTAAGGGCATGAGAGTGGTAGTAACTCTGTGGAGAAAGTTGGAGAAAGCAGAAGAAGGAGAATATTAGCAATTAGATAGAAAAGAGGAAGAAAATTTGTGCTGACGCAAAGAGTTTATTTTTCTCTAGGACAAGAACGAAACAAGTTGTGTATAAACTCGTAATAAATGTATTTACCAGAGAGAAAGTTCTCTGCTTTCTCTTCCCGCTTTCTCCTTTTCTAACGGAATATTAGTTGGGACACGAAGATTCTTGTTGGCTGGTTGACATCTAGTAAACTTAACACAGGAGAAGGAGAAGACGCTAGAAAAAAATTTGTTGGGCTCTTCCACAAGTTTATAAGATCCTCCATAACCTGCTTTCTCCTGATATGTTAATCTGCTTTCACTTTCATCTACTTTCTCTTTCCCTCTGCCAGAACAACTTTTTAGCTTGCTACTACAACAACAAAAACAGTGACACAAACAACAAGAAACTCTTATCAATTCATATACCCAACATAACACTTGCTTTCTCCATGTTGCGGAGAAAGTTGAAACTCTTGTCTGGATTTTTTTTCTCCGAATGTTGATGTGGTTGTGGGGCTAAAGAGAAAAGGAAAATGCGTGAAAGGAGGAGAAAATATATGCTGATACAGCACAACAGCTTTTCTCTCTTGCTTTCGCTCTGGAGAAAGTGAATCTTCGTCATCAGCAAAAATTCTAAGAAAATATATATTTATGTTTTGATGATAAAGTCGAGGAGAAAGTGCTGCTTTGACAGTCTCCACCACTTTCTCTTTTTATGTATCCTCCTGTCAGAGAAATGACAGGTTTATGCAGACACTTGAATATTTTGTCGCTTATAAATAAACGCCCTTATAGATAAATCCACTGTATGGAGCTTTCACTCTGTTTACATTTCAGCTTTCACTACTCGAAATAGGCGGATTAAGGTTCATAAGCGGGAGAAAGCACTGACTTTCTCTTTTTGGGTTTACCTCTTCTCTGTACTGTAGTTCGCCATTATTAAAGATTATAAAACCAGAGAGAAAGCTAAGCGGACAAGACCTCCTCCGGCAACTTTCTTTTCAGCTGAGAACTCTCAAAGACAATAAACATGTCTTCTGCTTTCTCCAAAAACCCTAATACTTTGATTCAGCCGGATTTTTAATAAGAGAAAGCTACAGAATTTTGGAGAAAGCAACATTTTTGGCATGAACCCTTTTCCTGTTCTCTTTCCGCTACAATGGAGAAAGTCAAACGGAAGATTTCTCTTTTTCTGAAAAAATGATGAAAAAATATTCCCGTGGATTTCCAAGTCAGAAATCATAATATTGGCTGTGTATCCAAAACCCACGACAAAGACTCACATTTGCGCTTAAATGCTCCGCATAATTTTCTCCAGCTTTCACCGCTCCCCTAACATTATTGTTATTTGTCTCTGTGTACCCATCACTCTTTCTCCACGAGCGCACCTTTTTTTTATTCCACGGCTCAGGTTGGCTACAAATTTTTATTCGTAATTTGAAAGCACTTGTGTATGTAAATGCCATTCCACCGACAGAGAATGTGCAGACAGGCTGGTGCTTTCTCTCTCTGAGAATAATAGATATGCTTTCTCCCCCGCAACAACAAATGCAAGAGAAAGTAGACAAGGTTGTTAGTTGGGAGAGAACAAGAAAATTGAAATCTTGTCTTGTCTGCTGCTGATCCTATCTCTCTTCACCCGAGAAAAAAATACATCCGCATAGTCCATCCGAATGATAGGAGAAAGCAGGAGAAAGCAATGAGAAGGATCGATCCACCAATCTAATGCAACTTGCATGGATTACACAACAAGCCTTTATTTTTGTACATGCATGACGTAATAAAAAGAGAAAATGTTAGTTGCTTCATCTGGTGAAAGCACTAGAGAAAGTACTTTCTCCATATTTTAACAACCAGGAAATCCACAACTGTGAGCACTCGGAGAAAGAAAGGTAGAAAAAAATAAAATGTATTTAATATAAATGCAGAAAAAGAAAGCATTTTACTTTCTCCACCATTTTTTATTTCATTCTGCCACGTGCACACTTTCTCCTCTTATCTCTCTCCCTCGAAAAAAAAGAAAGTTTTTCTCGCAAGTTTTAAATTTTTTACAATTTCAACTTGCCATCTAGGTGGAACGAGAGACTATCTTGAGATGGAGATAGGAGATGAGCCAACAGATAATATTATTTCTTCTTACTTGTGGAACACCAACTTTCACTTTTTTTCATTTTGATGACGATTGTAACAAGGAGAAAGGATAGTGAAAGTTGCTCGAGGATGCTCGTTATTTCGGTACAAATGGAAGGTAGAAAAGAAAGTGGGTATTTAGAAATACAAGAGAGAAAGCATACTTTCACTCTGCTTTCTCTCGAATATATTATTATAATGTGTGCATATATCATCTTCAGAAAAAAGTACTCAAAATGATACATCGAGATCTCAGTATAGTGGACACTTAAGATGGAATCCTACTTCGGTTTTTGTCTATTGTAAGTGTATCCCTTATACGGGGTTCGAAATTTTTCAGCTCATTTGTAGGCTCGAAAAGAGAAAGTGGAATAGGAAATGTTAGGAGAAAGCTTGAGAAAATGAGGCAACTTAAAAATAGAATGAACGAGCGTTTTTTTGTGCGGGGGAATATAAAATACAAAAAATGAAATAAAAGAAAGCTGGAGAAAGTGAGAGAAAGCAAAGTGTGTAAATTGGCTAATGTACATGTGTACATTACGTGTAAAACGCTGAGAACTGCACTTCTTAAAACACTCCAAGAAAAAAACTTTCTCCTATCATAATGGCCACATGAAAAGAGAAAGTGAGAGAAAGTCGAAATAATGGGTAGAGAGAGAAAAAAAACTGTGCATATCTTTTTATGCATATGAAATAACTGCTTGTAGTTAACAGTCTTTTCTTTCCCTATGCATCAGGAAGGGAGAGAAAGTGGGAGAAAGGAGAAAAATGCAAATGGATCAGACCAATTTAAAGAGTGCCAAAAAACTTTTTATTCTTCTTTCAGTTTTTTTCAGTATTTGTGTAAAGCTAATGGTAATACTGCTACTTTCTCTTCCTGGAGAAAATACGGAGAAAGTGGGAGGGTGTGTGTGTGTGCATACTTCCAAAGAAAAGAAAAATGGCATTGTGGCACATTACATATTGGAGGTTATTTTAACTTTGTATCGTTTTCTCCTTCCTGTAAAAGTGAAAGCAGAGAAAGTATTTTCCAATTCCCCTATAAAGTACACACTTATAGTGGACAAATTTTAAAGGATTTCCAACAGAAACGTCTTGAAGCATATAAAAGACACTTTTTATAAGGGACAAATTTTTTTAGAGGAGTCCACTATATGGAGGTTTGAAAATTGAAGTGCTAAACTACAAAGGAATGATAAGATATGGGTAGGAGTAATAGTGGGAGTGCAGTGAAGAGAAAGTACAATTTTTTTTCGGTGAAAGCAAAGAAAGCAAAATGGCACCGTACCACGCCGACTTCTAACGTGTGTGCAATGGCTGGTGCGACTCTCTGAAAAACGATGAACTCACAGTTGAGATAGGAGGGCCATAAAGCAGGAAAAAAATGTACAACTGCCAGTTTTTCATGTTTTCCCCCTTTCTCCTCAACATTCTTTTTTCTCTTTGAGGGAATAAGTCAAATCGAGAGTGAGAGAAAGCAGGAGAAAGTGAAATGATGCAGATGTGATACAATGCGGAAATGTTGATGTCGTTTTTTCTTGAGAAAGAGGAAAAAAGGTAGACAGAGACATACACACATGCACACACCTTTCTATTGCTTTCTCTTTGTGATCTTTGATACATTTTCGGTGCTGCTTTTTTAAGCATCATTTCATCCCATCACATTTTCCTCCCTACTTTCTCCAGCTTCTTGTGTGAGGGAGAAAGCAAAATGCTTTATTATGTATGTCTCCATCATTAGCGGAGAAAGCTGCTACTTCCTCTTCCTTAACCTTTTAGAGCAAATGTGCATGCATCATTTCCAGATTTTTTTTTCACAAAATACCAAGCCATCTTGCTACGATTACAGCATTGCATACGCTCTGTATAATTTATCGTGTAAATATGCTTCCAAAACCGTCTAAGTTTAAAAAATGCGCGCAAATTTGTATGAAGTTAAGCATCGAGTGAAAGCTTGAATTTAGGCAGTTACGTGCTGCTTTCTCCTTATCTCGCTAATGCACCGTTATGTACTCTCTATTCTCCGGTTATCTACAAGAAGCACTTAAGATTAGAGGAAAAAAATTTTCGGCACTTTCTCCATGCTTTCTCCCGCATATAACAATAGCACACAAATAAACTTTCTCTTTTTTGCCAAGAGAGTACACACACTTCATGTCGGCCTGCAAATTCTTCCGAGAATGTGTAAAAGGTACACTTGCTTTCTCCGACTTTCTCCTGTTCAGATGGAACTTCTCAGCCTAAAAATGGTAATGTATATTATGGGTACAAAATTGGCTTCCCATTGTTCAAAATTTTTTGCTCATATGTGGGGACATGCATTTCCAACACAATCGGGAAATAGGAAGAGAAAGGAGAAAGCGTTGTGAATATTTGAGTGAAAGTAGGGCCATTACATATTTCATAATAGTAGGCAATATAGCAACGTTACCTATTACCTTTCTCTTTCGCTCTAAAAAATCCAAGTGGAAAAAGGGTATCCCATTATATGTAGATGCATAAATGGTGAAAATGGAGAAAGTACCATTATTACTTGTATGATAATACTTGAGAGCAGGAGAGTACGTTAAGTCCTTTTGATTACTTTCACTATTTTGTGTAGAGCCCGCTTTCTCCAGCTTTTCCTTTCCCACTGTCGTGTAGAGAGAGGAGAAAGCAGGAGAAAGGATCGGCAATCTTGCTAAGTAAGTAGGACCAGGCTGGAGACTGCTTTCTCCTATTGTTGTACCCAGTGAAAGCAGCGTACACGCCATTATTGTAAGAAGTGGAGGAGAAGAAGATTGGTTGTGCTCTGTTGACTCCTCTCTCCTCCGTCTTCCTCTTTTTCTGAGGTGGAGAAAGCAAGAATGATATCGCTCAATTATCAGCATCCTTCCAGACACAGAGTCACTTTCTCCAGAGGAGAAAGCACCGAAAGCTTAAGTAGGAGTCTAGATTCGAAATTGAAAGGAAAAATGAGTGCATCATGCTTTCTCTTTTCTTCTACCTATTATTATGTACCTTAATTTGCTTATATGCTACTTTCTCCATTATTATATGGCTTTCTCCAAGTCAACAAGATCCACGTTTTTTTTCTCCTCGAGACTACAACTGGCAATCATCATCATCGTCTTGTGCTCGTGATGAGCATCATCATTAAAGCGATTTTTTTTCTTTCTCTTTTGCTCCTCATGTGGAGAAAGTGGTGAAAGTGGAGGAAGTAGTTGGGAGAGAAAATGACTATGTTAATGATGATGTGAAAGTCCTGTAAAACGAGAGTTATGGGATGGGATAACCATGTTAATAAAATCGCTATAGATAATTTGTGGGAGCACACATATTTTTTTCTCTGCTTTCTCCTTGAGTGAAAGTGAGGAGAAAAGTTGTAGGAAAAAAGAGAGCAGTTAATGCTCCATACATTATATAGTGAGGATAGAGATTAATAATGATGATTCATGTGAATCCCATTGCGATCCTCGACACACAAAAAAATAGTCAGAATTTTCTCTCCCGCTTTCTCTCACAACTTTCACTTTCTCTCCGTTTTATTCCACAAGGCAGGAAACGGAAGCTGTATAGTTTTTTATTCTGGAAAAGTAAGAACCTAGTTTCCCCATACTTTCTCCAGCTTTCACTTGACTACTAACCTATAAGAGAAAGTTGCACAAATGCTTCGGAAAATATCCCATCTTCTCCAATCCACCACATTACATATTTTTGCTGACTCCTCGAGAAACTTGGGTTCTCCTCGTGAGCAGTAATCTCCTATAATTTTTTTGGGAGAAAGGGGAAAAAACGTATTTTATGTACATTCCATAATAAATGTTGTGCATACCGCGAGAAGGAGAAAGCATTATATTTTTAACGGGTAATGCTTTCTCTCAGTATATGGCGATGGTGGACAATGGATCGAAATTTATTGATCCATTGAGCACACAGAAAATAATGCCTTTTTCAGTTCGGTTCTCAAATAATCCATGTAGGCACTAGGGAAAGCACAAGGAGAAAGCAGGAGAAAGCAGTGCTCTCACTTATTTATTTTATTATACTCCTCCTGAACTATATGGACGTCCCCAAGAAGAAATGTTGTCCATTTTCCAGTCCAACTTTCACTCCTTAATCTGTTTTAAAAAGAGAAAGCAAGTGAAAGTGAGTGAGGTCAGTCGTGGTTTGGATCCCTACTTAGAGAAAAAACAGAGAGAATAAATAAAGCAGAAGAGAAAAGATCAAAACACAATATTCTCCTTTTCTCTCTCCCTCTCAAAGAGAAAGTGGGAGAAAGCAAGTGAAAGCATAATCTAAAATCTAGGTGGTTTTTGGTCTGCTCTCGTTTCCTCAACTCCCTATGTACGTCCAACAGAGCGATAAGATATATTCAGAGAAAGCAATTTCTCTCCTCCGGGCTCTTCCTCTCAATTTTCTCCAAGAGAAAATGGGGTTATGCCTTGGCCTGGTAAAAAAAATTTCAAGAGATAAAAAATATACTCCTTAAAATGAGGTCTCTTGGAGTGATCTCCTCAGAAAAAAATGTTTGATTCAGGTCATGTGCGGATTCTATGTCCGATTATTTTATCCTGATAAAAATACACTTTCTCCACCTACGCTTTCACCCAAATGATCATAAGCTTTCCCAACTTTTTATGGCTTTGCTTAATCCATGCTTAATCCAATTATGAGGATTACAATTAATTAATTTTTTGTCTCTTTTGTTGATTCACAGGTAAGCTGATAAAATTCCAACTTTCACTTTTTGGGATTCATCTGACGTTCGGGATATTTTTGGAAACGGTTTAAATGGCCTGTCCCATTTTTTGCGCGAAAATTTAAAACAATAAAAATGAAAACTGTGATGCATGCCAAACGAATGGTAATAACAGGCCATCATGAAAGTATGTGGAATGAATACACATTTCATATTTTTTCTCAAATTTTGAGGAAATATGATGCGAAAAATTATAAGGGAGAAAGTTGGAAGGAGAAAGCAGTAAATATTGGGCATGTTGTGGAAGCTAATGAAAATAGCCTGGAGTCTTGTGAAACTGTATAGTTGTTTATTATGGTTGAATAGGTCTATATGTATATGGCATGCATGATCAAGATAAATGCGGAGAAAGTCTGGAGTGAAAGTGGATGAGTGAAGAAGAGAAAATATGATTATCTTTCTCTCTCGCCATTTTAAATTCATTTCCAGGCAGACAGTGAAAGTGTGACTGAATTAGATGTGTACGCATTGAAACTTTCACTGAGAGAAAGTGCATCGCTTTCTCTCTCGCGTTGTCATAGTGTTTCAAACAAGTCGTTAGACTTTCCCTTGAAAAAAACGGTAATAATGGACAGGATGCAGAATGAATTAACAAAATGTTAATGGCCACTTTACGCGCTGGGGAAAGCATTTTGCTTTTCTCTATGGTGGGGAAAATTTGTGTGGCTTGGTCGCGTGTGTAGAGTTTTCTCTCTCTGGCGAGAGAAACGAGCGGCAACACTACACCAGCAAATGAGTGAAAGCAGATAATTAGCACTTTCACTCTTCCTCTCACTTTCTCCCTCTCAAACTTTCACTTCCGAATGGCAACAAAAAAGCTGATGCTGCTTTTCTCTCTCCCGAGCTTTTGGTGCATCCGCATCTCATTTCGCTTTCTCTCTGCTTTCTCCCCCCACTTGTATGTAAATATATTCTTGTGGTATAATCTGTTTATGGCGGTAATAGAAAATGAGATGCTCGTTCAAACTTTCTCTGCACGCTCTATATATTCTCTCCAGTCTTGTCATCATATCCTCTCTCTCTCTGTTTACATTATTTTCTCGATGCTTTCTCCAAATTGGGATTTGTATGCTGATGTGGTTGTCTGGTGAAAGCATGATCATAGCCTAACTTTATTATTGTCTTTCTCCCACTTTCTCCACAGTGAAAAGTCGGAGGGATGATTTTGATACTGCAGAATTTTTGGGATGCTTTCTCCTGCGTAGAAAGTAAAGGGGATAGATCAGTTGGAATATTTTCTTGGGTAATGTGTGTGCTTGTTATGACAGGAGAAAGTGAAGGTCATTAGTGAGGAGAAAGTCAAGCCAGGTCAATTAAGGAAATGATCATGGCCTTTCTCTCTTGACTACTCGATGGCAAGTCAAGTTTTAAGAGAAAGCAGGAGACATTTGCCCTTTTACGCAATCAAGTCGTTTGCCAGAGCAAAAAAATGAGTAAAGGGTCGTTTACTTTCTCTTTACTTTCTCCAGAGTCCTTTCTCTTAAATGAGTGATGTCGATGATTAAAATGAGTTGTCTCAGTCTGTAAAAATTTGGCTTTCTCTGACTTTCACCCATACTTTCCCCAACTTTCTCTTTCGGTGTATTAATGATGCGACAAAAAATTTATGAATTGAAATAGGTCATGTGCCATGTTTTGCATAACAGGTAGGTTTCCATTACGTGACTCATTGCTTGTTTAACTTTCCCTTTTTTATTTAAATTCTGGAGAAAGCGAATGATGAAAGTTGAATAAGCTGGAATAACTTTTTTTTCTGTGGTTCCATTTTTTTAAAACTTTCTCTTCATCATTTTCCATGAATGACTAGTGAACTGTCAACATCTCGAAATTATTGAAAGGATCAAACGGAAGTTAAAAATTTTCGAGTGGAATGATTCGAGGGAAGAAGAATAAAAAGAGAATGATCTTCTCGCCATAATGACTTGAGCACAAAGTTCCATTCGAAAATCATCCTCTGGGAAATGGGAAAGTGAAAGGGGGAGAGAGAAAGTGCATTAGGAAATGTTCTCTCTGACGTCGGATTTTCTCCCTCTCTTGCTGATTGCTTGTCTCGCTTAAGCAGAGAAATTATGATGAGATGAGCTCGGATTGGTGATTCCTCTCGTTTTTAGCTGTCCTCGTTGTCGTGGTCCACGCAAGATTGGATTCTCCAGTTGAGAGATGAATAATAATTTCCGAGAAATTTCTCCTTCCCTCGTTCAAAAATGGCACAGAATAGCGGGATGGAAAATCTTTCCGAATCGAGGTACCAATTTACCGGGAAATGTTTCTAAAGCTTGAAATGGATTGTTAGGTGAAGTGTGACCGGGAATTGGGAAGATGTTGGGTGTACGGGAAAGGAAAGATGCGGATGGCTGAATTTTGTTCACTAGTTGGATGAATTTGGATCCCCAATATATCTTCATCTCTCTCGGTGATTCTCATCCGAGCGTCTAGAGTCTTCTCTTCTTTCCACTTCTCATCAACCAAATCAGCTCAAATCCAATAAAAAGCTGTGTATCTACACACACAGACTACTCACTAAGCTTACAATATCGTCCCACCATTTTCTTTCCCTCTCTTTTCTCTCTTCTCCACGTCGACTTTTCCCGTCATCATTATTTCATCTTGCATCAAACAAGAGATGAGTATTTTTTTCTCGAGAGTTCGTTAGCGATGAAGATGGGGGCGGTGAAATTTTCGATGAGAGATGTTCACAGATGAAAACTAAAGGCGAATATATTTTATCCCGTTTTTATTTACTTTCTCGCCTTACCCAATAATCATAGGCGAGCGGAAAACATCGAATTTGGGATTTGATATCTCAGGAAAAAATCTGAGATTTGGTGTGCACGGCGTTGAAAATAATCTGATGAAGATTTTTATCTAAAATTTTGATCGAAAATTTGGAGCAAATTGAAAAGCAATTGGAAGCGTATTCAAATCTAGAGCAGTTGTGTGAATTATGAGTGAAATATTGTGAGGCCCGTACGACTTTTAGAATTGACTGGAGAGTTTATCAGTGTTGTTTATCGAAGGGTTGAGAGAAATGACAGGAAACATGGCTTTTTTGTGAGCTTTCACTCCACATTGTTTTCCTCAAGTAAACTGTCAATTATTGGCTACTTATCTTTTATTGCCCTTTTTCACGTCCAGTCACTTATTTTTTATCAGATTGTCGTTTGCTCTTTTGTGGTCTCGTCGAGAACTGGACGTCAGTCAATTCTCTAACTTGGGTAGGGAAAGGGCAGAAAAACAAGAAAATGTTTTCGTCACTGCTCGCGTATCCGAAATAGTCGATTCGCAAGAAAAAACGTAGATAGGTATAAGCTGTAGTGCCTGCTCGCTTATTGTTTACCTCAAAAAAGTCAATTTTCAGTTTCATTACACATCTACATCTACTTAATTAAATTTGACAAATTCAGAATTTATGAGAATAACCGGTTGTCCGTCTGTCTTTCGAATTGCCTGTCAAAATAAATTGCCAGAAATTTTTGAAATTCCCGGAAAATGGGAACCCCCGGAATTGAAATATTCTTCATCCCCGGAAAAATATTTTTTCGCGACTTCTCTACATCCGGTGGTTGTTTATTATAGTAATCAAAGTGAAAGCATCTATATATTTTTTTGCTTTCACTGGCTTCTCGCCAGCTGCAGCAACAGCAGCAGCGTTTTTTCTTCTCAGCCAATGGCTATTTGTAAGCGGAAATGTACCCATTGCACTTGTCCAAAAGGTAGTTGTGGATTCTGATGACGAGCTCTGATAAGAACAGGAAATAACACTAGAAAACGAGGGAAAGCAAGTGAAAGTCGGAGGAAAATTGGTTTTAGAAAACTCATTATTGAACGCATTACCCCACAGCCATCTGCCTTTTCTCCTCTCACTTCAATCAGTTTCGGCTCACATGCTTTCTCTCTCTCCAATCTGCAACTTTATGTGTTGCACCAGAGAAGAGGAGAAAGTAGGAGAAAGTTTGTTGTTGTGTGAACACCACCAGACATTGCACTAATGGCAGTGGAGAAAGCAGGAGAAAAAAATTCATAAGCCTGTAAGCTTCTCTGGGAAAATGTTGCAGTGTCTCGTCTCTCTGACATCTGAGCTTGCATTTTTTTCGCTTTCTCCCACTTTCTCCGACTTTCTCTTCATATCATTATGGCTGAGTATTTATCTCCGAAAACTGCTGCAGGGTCATTCATCCAAAAAAGGAGGAAAAAAATGTGAGGCAGAGGAGAAAGCCTCGGAGAAAGTCATTGGAATCCCTTATAAGTAATAATAATGTTGTTATGATGGCATAAACAGTTTGTCCCGCTTCAGTTGCCCGGCTTTCTCGCATTATTTCATTTTGTTTCATTTTATTTGTTGTTTGGGCTTGTCGAGTTTTCAGGGAAAATGGACTGTGTCTAATGCTAATGGGAATTGTGCTCGTGGAGCTGTGCATGCTAAATGATCTCTCTAGGGACTTTATCAACCCATGACTTTCTCCTATGCAGAGAGAAAACAAAAAATAAAAATTCTATATTTGCTTTCTCTCACTTTCTCCATAGTACATGGGCTGTGTGTATGAACTCCCTTTTTTCCGCTGGTTGGTCAGCACCAGAGACAATGGTGATGAGCCACTTTTTTATTTACTTTCTCCGCGTGCTTTCCCCAGCAAAAATTTCATTATATTTAGTGCGTGCACTGGTACAGGGGCTAACAATCTAAAGTGAAATTTGGAATCCCAATTTTGAATTTCCCGCCTGTTCAAATTTTAAGCTTCTGCTGGGCGTAATTTTAAGTTGGCGGCAAATTCAAAAGTTGACACGAGACTTCCTGTTTAAGCGACCACCCCCTGTACGCTCAGCAATGAAAATGCGATTAAAAGTTTAAATGTAAACAGGCTCCAGTCCATTTATCCTGGTGGTCCATTTTGTGGTTGCATTATTTTCTCTCTCCGTCCATCCTTCTGCTTTCCCCAGAATACTTAATTACGGTTACATGATATTTCTCTCTTAATTACCCATCTGCACAATCTCCCGGAAAAAAACAAGTAGGCACGGCACTAACTGCACACTCCGACTTTCTCTCTCAAATTTTCTCTCTTGTTTTCTCGTTTTGTTCTCCCAACCGGAAATAAATGCTGGTTCGCTAGAGTCCCCGTTTTCTCCGGGAACCCAACTGGGAAAAGTGTGCACTTTACCTGCACTTTCTCTGGGATACATTACGCAACATTTTTTTCGCGCTAATGAGCCGTTCGAAATGTTCAGCTTGGTGGAATTTTTCTGCTTCACGCGAACTGCATTTGAGACAAGATGGCGCTACTTTTGAAGGAGAAAGGGGGAAGCTTCGAGAATATATTGGGATTGGACACGAAAAAAAGCTCAATATTTCACCTGCCTAGTCACATTCCCATTTGTTTTGGAATTGGTAGGAGAAAGTTTTTGGGGAAAGTGGTACTAATAGTTTTTCTCGTGAAAATTGCGCTCCTATCTGAGCTCCGAATCTTTGTGAAATTATTATTATTGCTGGTTTCTCTACACTTTCTCTTTTTTTCGGGGAGGAAAGAAATGCGAAGTAATTGGATGCACCGTGTACATATATTTTTTCTTTTGGAGTGAAAGTTAAACGGGGAAGATCAATATTCTGGGTGTAGTAGTAAACTTGATTTGTACAATTTACATTTTCATGAGCTGAGAGAAGAGAAAGAAAGGTGGAAATGTATCGCTTTCCTATCGAGTGGCAATTCTCTGGAGATGTAAACTTGCACAGTTGAGCGTACAAAGGCTGATTTCTATGCAATTTGTTGGAGATCATGTTTCCCCCTCTTTTCTCTTTGATTGCTCGCTTTTCTCAAAAAAATAAACAGTTTACACTGGAGTCGAATCTGAGCTATCTAAATTCAAATTTACCGCCTGGATTTAATTTTTTTGCCTCCGGACTTTAAATATTTTCCCCAATTTTTAATTATTTAGCCCCAAAAATTAATTATTTTTCCCGCGAAATTTCAAATTTGATATTTCGGTATTTTCCTACTTGGATATTAATATCGCCTTGAAAATGGAACTTGTTCTCGGAGTTCTTCCAAGGATAATAATTTTTCACGGGAAATTGTGGCATTCGTTTTAATCCCCTGGAGGTAGAACACGGCATGAATCTACAAAATAGCGAGTGTAAATCATCATCAGAATAATGATATCATTTTTATTTCTGGGAAAGGTTGAATGTCAAACATTTCTTATTATTTTTTTTTCACTCCTGTTCGCGTTCTCATGTTCTCCCATTAGTTCGCAGTTGGCAAGTCTCTCGATTTATGGTGACATTTATTGGGATGAAAAATATGCTTTATTTCGCCCCAAAAATATCAATAATTGTTTCCAATTTTTTTTCAAAGTTCCCGCAAAAATTTGGATTCAACCATGGAGCGACATTTGGCGCTAGAATTTAAATTTTGTATCCATCCAAATTGGATATTATTATCTATTCATATTTCTTCCGCGTCATCAGAAAATCACAAAAAACTTTTTAAAAATTGTAATGAAAAGTTGGAGCTGATTTGGTTAAATTCTGTTCCCCTCCCATCCTGTTCATTGTCCCTCTCGCTCGGCGTGTGGCAAGTGACATGAATGGGTTTAGAGGAAGTGGGATGATGGGAAGAATGGGATTTTGTGCCTCGTGCTGCAACTTGAAATCCTCTTTTCGTTCTCCATCCCATTATTCCTGTCCACATGCATCTTCCCATCGCATCTCTCAGAATTCATTCAATGAGAAAATCCATGTCCAAGGTCTCCCGATTATTTTTCTGAATGCGAGTCTCTACTAAGCTGGTGGAAAAATATTGAAGGAAATGAATTCACTCTCGCATCCTCATTATTATCCTCATCGAAAATTTCTACTAATCATCTTCTCAACAAAACTGCAGGGTGGTCTCTGGCCTGGTCTCTGGACTCCTCTAAAATATTTAAGCTTGTTTCACATTCAGAACGGAAATTATCGAGAATTTTACGCGAGCATAGAAAATGTCCTGAGAGCGTCACTCCGTGTCCTTTTTTCTGGTGGTTTTATTCTCGTGGAGGAAAAAATAGGTGGGGATGTGGAGTTGGAGATAAGGAGAGAAAACGGAAGGCTGGAGGGGCACGCTGGATGTGTCATCTTGTCCTCGTGGTATGGTTTCGTGGCAAAAAATGAAGATAAAACCCTTTCTCGAGGTCTCAAAACCAGTAAAGTTTAAGGCTGTTGTCCTCTCAGAAAAAGTGGAATCTCTTTATAAGGGATACAGCTATAAGGGACATCCCCTATAGTGGACAAAAGGTTTTCCCCGTAAATCCTGACAGATTGGTGCATATAGTGGATACTTTTTATAAGGGACAAAGGTATCCCTGTTGGGGTG
>JAQIXX010004163.1:0-17096 GCA_034700605.1 Willowsia nigromaculata
GGTAATGAACGTGTGGATAGTGCTGGTTTAACTGAAACAGAATTGATGCTCTGTACAGCCGACCAACTTGCCTGCTCTTAAAGGGTTAAATACTTCCTAAAATTATGTAGCAAACATAAATTTAGAAAGTATTTAAAGCCGAAAGCATACAAAGAAGAAAACCCCCTACAAAATCGTGGATTAAACGTCATATATTTATAAGCACAAGGTTGCTCTTATATCTTACCAAAGAACAAAAACATTTTCGCTATCGCTGCAGTTTTGTGTACTTGAATACCATTATGCTTGCTTCAGTGCTTACTAAAATTTTTAAACTAGCAAGAATTCATACTATTTACTTGTAATGTTTTTATTATTTTCCCAATACCTCATCTATGGAACGGCAATGCTTTTATGGTCGTATATCTGCGCGTTCATTTTTTGATTTTATAGCGGCATCTGATTCACATAAAACTTCAGCAACCCGACCAAATTCCAATTGTTGTTACATTGTTTATTCTGCTAGCCGATTTCATATACGTGACTACGGCTTCCATACACTTTTCCAATTATATAGCGTTTCCAAGTTCGCTAGCTTCTCAAGTCAAGAAATTTCGAATTTCTAGTCTTTGGATTTGTGCGTTTATCCACTGAACATCTTTCGAACACATACTCGGACTTGCTATGAATCGGTGAGAAGTGTTAGCAGGAGTAACGTTACTCGTGGGATAAGCCCCCTATTAATTAAATGAACCTGTAGTTGAACTTTCGTTCTCCTAAAGAGAGAATTATTTTGAAATAAGTTAACAGCTTATAAGCTGCTCTATGTCATTTAGGACATGGAACTTCATAAAATGTTATACCTTTAATTTTAAAAATATTCAAGGTCTCACAATTGCTAGTCTTAAATTCTATGCATGTTTCCAACTTCAAATTAATGCCAAATGTTAATCATTTGAATCCATCAATAAAAAACCTATCTTAGTTCTAAACTAAAGGCGTTGAAGGGTGCGTCACCAACATCCTGAAAAGGAGAATGCACTGGAGGGGTACTTACGTAAAATAATACCGTTATTGCAGATAAACACTGCCATTTCTTGTTGCCTCAATAAGCCTAATCGGAGGAACTGTTAGCTTAAACTATGTTTCAACTGATTGGAAAGCAAATTTGTATAGGAACATTGACAGATAGTTTTTGAAAAGTATACTTCGATAGGGCTTTTACTCGCATTCTTTTGCTTGCCACCACTTATCGCCTTCCATCTCTTTTAGATGCACTGCGTTAAATCATTAATCAAAACAAATCTAAGAAGTCCTCAGTTGTTGGAAATTTAAAAATTGTATTTGATTCACTCTCGACTCTTACTACGTTTTGATATTTGGCTACTTAAGCAGAGCATTTTGAGCGAGTACTTCCTCCAACCCATTCCCTCAACTATCCTCGCTCCCTGAAAGCATTCATTCATTGGTATTTCTTTGACATAACGTTAGTAGTGATGCGACCTCTTAGGGATATATGACATTTTGACGTTGGCTCACCGCCTTCAAATTCCTGCATACATTATTTAACCATCTGGAGGCTCAACATCTGA
The DNA here is from genome assembly GCA_034700605.1 of Willowsia nigromaculata. Taxonomy (NCBI): domain Eukaryota; kingdom Metazoa; phylum Arthropoda; class Collembola; order Entomobryomorpha; family Entomobryidae; genus Willowsia; species Willowsia nigromaculata. The sequence goes on from JAQIXX010004163.1 coordinate 1,572, forward strand.
TGTTATGATACCCTCCCTGAATTTTCAAACACAAGTATTGTCGTATTAGCTACACGTAAATAAGCGCACTTGCACAAATGGAATATTTGTTTAGAATTTTCTGACATATGTCATGTTTCCATAATTTCTTACAATTAGTATTTACCCTCTGCTTAAGTGGCACTTTAGGACAGCTGTCTGAAACATTTAGAAAGCTGTATCTGACATATTAACATTAAAACCGTTTTCAAATTTACTCTCAGTCTCTTAACTCTACCCAGAGCTGCCAATTGGAGTAAAAACTAACTGTCGGCACTCCATAAAAACGTTTAAAGAGATTGACTTTGTCGTTGTCAGTTAGTCATGAGAAATGTTGCATAGAAAAAGCATTGATTAACACATGAAATATAAAATCTTATCTCATATGGATGTTCTTGTTTCTCCACTCCATTATACATTCCTTAGGAATCTTAGGAAAATCAAGTTTCCTCTAATTGGTCTTTCAACACAACAAAAGAATCCATAATTGACACTAATTAATTTGAATTATTGTCTCAATAACTGTTATCTCGTGCTTTGTATTTCCTTCCATAATATTTTGGATTCAACTGCTGTTCTATGGTGAGTTATTGGCAATCATACATTTCACTTTGATGCTGGATTTAAAAACTCGGTGCAATGATCTTTATTTCTAAATGAAATCTACGATGGATGAGATGGGTACAAACTTTAATCGGTGAGTTCAGAATTCTTAACTTAAATGTGTTGATTATGGACCATATTTCAACCCAAAATTCTCGTACTACCAAAAATTGAATGATGAGAAGAAAAATTTCGAAAGATATATTACAATTTATGTAATATGAATTCTTCTTTAACCATACTAAAGCAATATAATGAAGATACATTCTACCTTGGCGAATTGTTCAAGTATGAAGTGTTTTGAAATAAACAAACAGAAATTTGGATAGTGATTTGTAGGTCGTTACAAAGTAGGCCACCCCATGTCAGATTTTTTGAGTGCACTAAAATATGATAAAATCTCAACACGGTTTCTGGTAACTGTTGATCTATTACACATTTGTAAAGCCTAAGAAACAAAGTTCGACGTATAGATAATCCAAAAAATCCCTGAGATATTCTAAATTTTCAGAAATGACTATTTTTCATATGAACGTGTAACTTCTGGGCTACTTGAAATATCTGTTGCACTTGCAGATGTGAGTGTAAGGAAAGATCAAGAAAACCTCAGATTTCCCAACTGCTTACTTCAATCTTCACTGGGCAAAACATGGAATGTATATTACCATCCAAACGTAAAGATAATGCACGAAGAAAGTGTCGCCGTACCATTTTGAAACAGAAAACGAATAATTATTCTCTTATTTTCTGCTCATGATTGAAGTTTAATATAAGCTTTGAAATGCCTTTTAGATACCCTTAAATCTGGAATAGACGCCCCTTCGGAATTACGCGCCCCACTTTATTAGACGTTCTAGCGTCTACGGACTAAAATGTTGACGGAGTAAATAGACGTCCCCTTAATAACGCGCCTCATCTCCTAGTAAACGCCCCCTCAATGAAATTACAGACAAGTGTCACATACACAAAAGTACATATGTGTGCATTTTAGTTACCATAAAGCACAGTATTTAATCTCTTTTGCTTTAGAAGTGTATTTTCCACTCTGAGAGCATACAATATTACATGGAAATCCTAGTTTTTATCTAATATTTATGCATCACAAAGAAGATATTTTAGAAAAGTTTTCAAACGAAAAGTTGGCGGAGTAAGTTGTCCCCCCCCCCCTCAATTACGCGCCACCTTTAATAAACGCCCTGGCGTCTACGGACGAAAAAGTCGATTTTGTAGACGTAGACGTAGACGCCTATTTCAGATTTTACGGTAAGTAAATAATTTAATCAACAGTAACATTAATTCTTGATTGGAATACAAACCAGCATTTAAGCCAGCAGTGAATGTTTAAACTAGCGGTACTTGAGAAAAAAGGTTCTAACGTTGTGGTGTGCAACTAAAACAAAAATCTATAACTCACGATCAGCCAATACAACAGAGAATCTTTATAGAAAATACGAACTAGATAACTCAAATCCTTCTAGCAATTTCCAAAACTTTTGGTAAATAAACTTATAAGAGTATAATTGTCTACAAGGCATCCATAACCGTTCGTAAAATAGGTTGAAAAAATGATGATAATAATTTCAAAACATTTGGATCCAGGCCACTGTTACAGGTTTTGTGCTGAAAATATAGTAGATGAATGGTTGGTTACTTCCATTCACAACACAGATCTATCTTTATACTTACTTATTTTTTTCGCTTTATACGGTTACATAACTAAGTTACAATGCAGTATTATGAATTAGTGAAGTGATGGCGCTCTCTGGTGAAGTTTGCTGGATGCTGGATGAGGAATAAGACAGACAAAACAATGTTTGCTTGCTTGCTTTACACTAATGACCGTTTAATTACAAATGCTTTTTGCTTTTAATTACTTTTTGGTACTATAGTGTTTCTGCATTTTATTTAAATTAACAATTCAAATCAATTAATGATACATCTTCATTTTTGCCTACGTGACCAACATGTCACCTACCTTTAGCCTTGAGAGCCAATTAAGCACTTCACCTTTTGTACATTCTACCTATAGATCATGTTCCTTGTACAATCCGATTTGGCTCTCTTCTTGCTCTCGGATCATTAAAGACCGAACTCTTTACTCTGAAATCCTACGCGTGGTTCATCCCTCCATCTTATTTATTCGGTTTCTCACCGTTCTCTGAGCCTAATAAAATAGATGATCTCATAAATAATTTTGCGAATTTTGATTTTTCACAAACAAATATTTTTCCATGTGTAATTTCGCATTCATCTACAATGTTTTATAAGATGGCCGGGTGCATGTAGTAAGCAAATTCGTTCTTGTGATCTTCATAGATTAATTGTTGCGAAAACTGGTATTAATAATTTGTTGACATTAGTGTCTCATATTAAAAGAGCACGAGCATTATGAGGTCCAGAAAACCAGGCTGTAATTTAGAAAACAGCAGTTTCATTAAATTGGTCACGAATGGGACATTACACATTTTTATGTCATATTTTTAAAAATTTTTATCGACTTTTTTCATTGTATAAGATGTCATTAAAAAGGAATGAACGGATTTAACTGTTGCCACCATATTTCTCATCGTTTATTTCAGACTCCCCATAGGTATCTACAAGAGCACTCACGAAGTTGAAGTTGTCAGTTGAAGTCTAATTTCAAAATTTTGAGTTTACAACTTTAAACATATCCATGCAGAACTTGGAGCCGTCTGTCTGTTTGGGAGTGCAGTTGACGATCATGTTATCCTGGATATCATAGAAGCTGCAAAATTTTTAATTTATCTGTAGTCCGAGTTGACCGATTGAACTGATATTGATTTTACTCCCAGTCACATCAAAACTTTAAGAGAGCTCCTCCCCGATGACTGATAGCATCTCGAGAGGCATCTGCAGCTTGATGACGGGAGAAGCATGACGGTATTTTCAAGGAAATATGTGGGTTCTGAAGCAAGTCTCCTTTGGATACTGTAGATCTATTCAGTTAAAATTGGTTAATGATAAGAAAATGTATGTATAAACTTGTCTTTATGACTAACGTAAGGTCTTTTTGTGATTCGGGTAATTTTTACTTTTGTTTACCTCTACTAACATTTGTACCTTAAGCAATAACTTTATACATGCTAAGAATTTTCGTGATATGTCGCCGCCAACATAAGGACTGCCAAAAATTTGTACATTTGCATTTGGATAGATCCAAGGTTTTGTTGAGCAAAAATTGGTGTAAGATCAATAATTTAATAATGAACTCGTCACCAAGGCTGGTAATCTTTCAACCTGATAATTCCTGCTGCTATTCTAAGGGTGATCTTTGTTATACGAACTCAAAGCCGAATTTTGGTCGGCTCAAGAACACTAATGCTTTTATCATGAAGGAGAAGTACGGCTTTCACTAAATAGCCTTTGTTACGTTTTCATTACTTTTCGCTCAGGGGTCCCATCTATGTTTATTAGCTATGACTTCCAATCTCAATATCGATGCAAGGGATGACGCATATTTTGTTTCAAACGTCTCCACTTGCTGGCAGTTCAGCACAATGTGCATTCCAAGATATCAAAACCTTACAATAAATTTTACAAGATTGACATTACTGTTCCCCAACTTCGCCATAAGATTCCTAGATTTTATAACACTGTGATTGAAATCGAATATTTTTTCAGTATATTTTAGCCAAGGAACTTTATGACTTTCAGGTTCATGGATTCCATTATAAACTAGGAATTGAATTTTACTAATAACTATATTTACAACTCTTTACTCCAGCATCCCATGCTCTAAAATTCTTGAATTCATTCCAGTTTTACATCAAAATTTCCGAAACCTAAAATTAATCATAGGTCATCATAAAATAAATTAAAGAGTATGAATCAATAATCCATCTAAAAAATAGATGTAAAAATTTGCTGATGTTATGATTAAACGTAGCTTTGACATACATAACACATTACACTAATTAAACTAATAGTAAGTTGATAGCTATAAAAAAAGTAGTATTGTCATTAATTTTCACCATAAATACAACATGCTGACGTACGTTAGGCTCCAAAATACAAACACTAACTTAACCGTACATAAAACAGTCTCTCAAATTGCGTGCATTTCTAGTTCGCACTTCTGATAACTTAGTTCCACTTAGAATTCACTCACAAAGTCACGGGTTACATTTATCTGATCTTCTTAAATACAACGTTTCCGAGATGTATTCTATTTGCCAACGTGTTTGACAAACTCTTAATGATTTGATGGTGAAATGTTATTTTGTTAAATTTGATCGAGGCACAAGAAAAAGGCTCAGCCATTACAACAATATTCACAAACCTCACCAGTTATAATGATTAGTTTATCATCAGACCATCCTCACGTTGAATATTTTTTCTTTTAAACTTTCCAATGGTTCATTCAAGTTATTTTTTTGTAAATCTACAAATTACAGTAACACTAAAAGAGCTTGAAAATCTGAAGTTGATGAACAGAATGCATTAGGTTCTGGAGCTTTAAAACTTGTCGTAACTGATAGTAAGTAAATTGAAACAACAAAATTCTGATTTCATCTATATAATGTCTCGCAGAGCCCCGGAAAACAATCTTGAAACGACAAGGTCAAAATCAACCTCAAACCCATACCGAGATAATGGATTGCTAAACGAAATAGAAAAAATGTACCAAAAAATGGCCAATTGGATTTCCTAAAGCTATCCATCTCATAATGTGTTTCTCAGCTTGTAAATTTTTTCGATGAAAATAGAAAATTTGTAGCCCTTAAAAATGAAAATAGTCTGATCTATTAAATGGTAACCAATCATATCAATAATGAACTATGTAGTTATCACCTGCTTCCTATGAATGTTTTATTTGTTAATTCACTCATAAAAGTTGTCATGAAATTCAGGTGAATCAAAGTATTTATTCGTACTTATAGCTTAATAAAGTTTTACTTGGATTGTATTCTATAAAAATAAACAACGAATGGTACTGAGTTATTTTGATTTCATGGAAATATGTAATTTCGGCGTCATCCGAATTTCGTGAAATATTTGTTATGTTTATGAGATACATGTATTATCCAATTATTGTATATTTAGAAAATTATGATCAGCTGCAATCAGTCTCTGTCGGTATTTAGAATTTTTTTTGGCTCCCATGTATTTTTGGGAAGAGCGTGAGGCAGATCACCTGTTAGCCTGCCTCACGCTCTTCCCAAAATACGTAGGAGCAAAAAAATCCTAAGTACCAACAGAGCCTGGCTGCAATTTTGCAATTTACTTGCAACTCGGGAACGTTAAAACAATTCAAGCCTTTTCAAATATTTGTTGCCCGTGAAACCATTCAAATAGCTCCATCCACCTAAAGAAGCACCAAATCCTTTTGTTTATCGGATTGTATGGTCATAACACGAAATCCGATTCCTTCCGGGTTTCCAAGGAGTTGAAGAACCTTACACTCATCTACTTGGTGGATTCGAATTCAGCTCCCAAAGTTTCGCAATATGTGGATGTGAGGCACGGTACGCAATAACTAGGAAGGAGCACATCATAAACGCTAACTTTAAATTTCTACTTGGTTCGTTAGTTTGCAATGCAAAATTCATAAAAAAAATTCAAGATTACACTTTGGTTACATCTGGTGTTTATGGTTTTGATTGGGCAGCTCAGCTGTCACAAAAAAATTACTGAAAACCTTTTGATTTTAAGTTTAATGAAAAGTTCACTCCAGGGTGAAATGTTTCAGAATACTAGACAGTGAAACAACAGGATTTTCGAAAAGTCCAACCAAAACCTGATTCACATATCATTATTGACATTTTTCAGGAACAACACAATGTAAAACATCTTCATTTACTTTTACATTCCTTAATTTACTGTTCTGCATTGTCGCGGTTTCCGCAATGCATTGCAATGGCGCTAACTTAAAATACTTCATTGATGCAGCATATATGGTATGATGATGATGTCTGAATAAAAATTAAAGTTTGAAAAATATCCCCAACTTGTACTTGTACATACGTTTTATGTTTATTCAACATTCTACAATTTCACTACCTCCCGACTTGACTTTGGTTGCATCTGTCATGCTTCATTTCATGTCCAATCTGTAAAAAATAATTCAGGCTCATTAACCAATCAACAGTCTCGCATCTGCTTCCATTATTCTAATTATTGCTGATGCAAGTGGTTTGAGTCTTTTTTGCAGGTGCCATGCTCGAGAAAACTTGACAATTTTATGGTGCTAACTATTCTGTAACACTCGCATCGAGCAATTATGTCACAACATTTTGTTACATAACAATTTAGCCCACCTCACACCATTACACCAACCTATTGGTACACTAGTTCCACACAAGTCAAAAATAATCGCATGCAGCAATCAGAACTCCATATAGTTCTCATCCGCTTTTTAAGTCTTTTTTGTAATGAAATGTTACAAGAAAAGTGTGAGGAAAGTTAAGTAAATAAACTTAAATAATTTCAATATTTTAAGCATGCAATTTTTCAGAGAATGCGACCTAAGTTTTGGCACATGTTGTACATTAATATTATGAATGTACAAATTACAATCACATTTTGACCAGTAAACCCAAGGGTATAACATTTCAAGGATTTTTTAAAATTCTTGTCTGCAATAAAGTCAACTCTCAAATGGACACACTCGATTGATATACTGCTAAATCTTCTAACATTTGAGAATATTTGAATGTGTTTTTAGGGTCGGACTTCACAGGTAATGAATAACTCAAAATTTGTTCTCATGGTGTAAATTTGTATAATATATGCAGACGTAGGAGGATGCACAGTGGGACATTGAGAAAAGAAAAAAGAGAAAAGCTGACTAGCTAAATTTCCAAAAATGACATCATCCATGTAGCCACTTTTCACTTAATATCACTTTCTCTTCGATGACATGTGTTATTTTTCAGCGTGCAAGGACTGAGGCTCCCCCTCAAGCCATCTTCCGGGTTCCCATCATCACCTGTTACCGACCCGTTGCTCCTGCTTTCAACTCGTAGCGGCTTAAAATCCTTATGAGGTTTAGTTTGTTAGTTACTATCTACTGAAGCTTCTAGAACACAAAACGGTTAAAAACAGTTCCTTTTAATGATATCCTATAAAATGTATGTACGAAGACTTCTGATGCCATTTCATATTGTCATACAGCTTGACTATCTTAAATTGTAACAAATCCGAGGCTTGTAAATTAACTGGTAGGTATATGACTGTCTAAGGCATTTAAAAAAAACTTTTGAATGACGATGAATGACACGAAACCTTCTTAGTTGCTTCTATTCTTCTCCAATTGTTGTAAAAATTGATGATTTGGATCTTTAAGATGAACTGTATTGCATTAAAATTTAGATGAAACAGTATTTCCCGTGAGATCTATACCAGGTGACCATAACTACTTATATTGATTGGAAATAGATTTTGAAAAAGTTTTCACAGTTTTCCTGGAGGAAGAGGGCTTCTGAAAGAGCTTCAGATGGACTTTTTGTTACAAAAAGGATGCGATTTCGACAGTAAAATAGTCGCTTGGTCGAAATCAGTTTGGCACGATGCCGTCAGTTTGAAGAAGAAAACATTTAAAAAACCATTAAGTAATAATTGGTGTCCCTAAGATATTCTAGAGTTGGTATTGGATGAAGACAAGTAAGCAAACTACTCTACTTTCAAATCAGTAACATGATGTATCCCACAATCCGAGCGTAGGCGAAGGAGAGACATATTTAACACAAAGAACCTGAAGAGGCTTTATTGATCACAGAAAATTCAATCTTGCTTCGTCCATATTGTCTCAGCAATTTAAAGGCAGTAGTCATCATTCAACAAAAACTACTGCATTCAGTCGGCGTTCGTATTTATGGATACTCATCTCTTATGGGGAAATGGTCGGAATCCAAATCAAAACTTATGATACCAATTTACAGTGCTTTATAGAACTAGACTAACTTACTTAGGAAATTGGCATAATAAATTTCACAAGTTTCAAATTGCGGGAGCTACAAATTGAAATTTTTCAGGAAGGACTTTTAAGTCCTTCCGCCAAAATTTCGCTGCAAGCCAAATTCTTGGACGCAGAAATTTAAAAATTGGTACAATTATGCAACATAAAAATATCTACATGAAGTTTTCTTTGTTTTTGCTCTAAATTTTATATAGATTTACACACAAAAAATTATTTTTTGAAATAACAAGTTCGGGTTTTTTTTGGAATTTCTAAGGAAAAACTAGCTACACATATATGTTATGAACAAGATGCAAAGTGCTTCATGTTTTTACGAGAAAAACTCCCAAAGAAAATCAAATCCCACGAAATGCTCGTTATGGTGTTTTGTACAATGTGACAAACAAACTAGATTAAGAGTATATAATGTGCGTGACTTTAGGAAGTGGAACTATTTGTCATGAAAAAACAAATTAGAAAAACAAATTTTCGGATTCCAATGAAGCTGTAAGTTTTCCTGCCAACGGCATTTTCACTATAAATTAATTTCCATTCGCACATTTGTTATATTCAGACACCGTTTCTAGATACTTTTAATTTTTTGCTGCTTTCCAACAAAATTATTATTACTACTAACCCGGTTGTAGGACGTTCGAAGTACCAAACGAAATTAAACAACTCTGAGCGGCACTGGACTATGACAAATGTATAAACGGAAATTTATCTAGCAAACATACCGTTATCAAAATATATATTAACGAAACGTTTTTTCACAAATACCGTTCAGTCTGAGTCTACCCGGCAGAAATATATTGTTTTCTGATCGCTTAGCTGCCATTCTCATGTTATCTAAATAAACTGTGACACAGAGATATATAACCCGATATTTAACGCGCTTTAATACATTCGTTGGTTAATTCAAACACAAACTTACTCAGAACTAAATGCAATTCACTTTTCGATCATTTTATTTATTCAAACAATAAATTTCTGAATGTTTTACTGTTAGTTTTTAAAACAACCAACTACTTACAAGTGAGACTTCGAACATTTGATACTGATAAACAAACCGCAGTGCGTTTCCAATCGACCTATATTGGTATAAAGCACAACTGTCGTTAAAAGCAACAAGTAACGTTTGAATGTTACAAATGTTTTAAGTTCACTCTCATGTAAATAACGTTGCTGATTGCAATGCTCCGATATAATTACAATCCAGGAAACTTTCCATTCAGCAGTAGCAGTCAAAATTATCTTTAGAATCCATGAAATACGAAGGTATTTCGAGAAGTCGTGCCCGGACATTGATAACTCATATCTCAAAGAAAACTCCTTGAACTCAGCCAATTGGCATATCGTCTGAAAGCTAAGGATTGTGGCTTCTTAATGACGGGTCGATCTTAGCACTCGGCTATTGCTGTGAAGTATGCTGGGCTTTGATGTCCAGATGATGAAATTACACTTGTTTCACTTGCTTGTGATCAGTGCTTGCAGTAATCTTCCCGCCAGCGCTTTAAATTCATCAGTTTGAGGAGTAAAAAGTGGTGTGGAGTGGTAACATAAGGGCTGCCAAGGAGGTGATACAATTTAAAAATTCAGATGTCCTGTTGTTTCTTTTTGGCCATCCGATCCTTAAAATGTGGCAGGGTGTATTTTCATAAAACGCAAAAATTCCTTCCACTCATTTTAAAAAACCACATATTTTAATATAGGCTTCCTTGAACTTTACCACGATATTGGAATAGGCTGGCCAGGTTAGTATAGGACCCTAATAGAAAAGATATGCCAACAAAACTCCCATACGTTCCCAGAAAACCAGTCTCGTAACCCTGAAAATGCAAGTTTTCAGTAGATCCTTGCGTTTAGCAGGCTATGAACCAGCTGGGAGCCATCGTAACGACTGGTTCTTTTACTCAGTTTCACAAAGAGAAAGCATTGTTTCATCCCCGGTCAAAGTTATCCGATAAAAATAATTCTGGTCCAGCTTAAAAGGATTTACATTTAGTTGGCTAGCTTGCATTCTTTAATTTGGTTCGCAGGTGCAATTTCATGGCTTATGCATCAAGGCTTGGTATTTTTCAAAGAAAGCGCCGACTAAGAAGAACGACCCGTCATTGGAAAGCCCAAATCTTATTCTATCAGGTGATATGCAGATCAACTAAATTGATGAAGTCGCCTTTGAAATATTTGTTATATGTTATATTCATACAATATTCTCAATATTGCTTCAATATTTCTACCGGGGGTCCCTCTTTAAAAAAGACCAAACTCAATTTTCGCATCTCGCTCGAACTGAAATACCCAGGTCCTATTGGCTCCTTGACTCTTTTAGCCATCCAGTGCAGAGTATTTAAGCTGGCGCGAAATTTAAAAATTCAGTATGGTCTTTTTTTAAGAGGGACTCCCCAGTAGTTGTTGTGAAAATTTGTGATTTGAATCTTTAAAATTAACTACGTTGCTCGAAGTTACCAATGGAAGCAATTCGTAAAGGCAGAAAAATCTACTAATTAAAGTTTGCGAGTACTGAAAATTAAAAGGTTTTGTAAGCTTACTTTTTACATTTTAATAAAAAATGAATGACTTTTTTGAATGAGTAATGATTTTTATGCGAATTTGCGAAATAATCTCATCAACCCAACTAAAAATTAGAATTCCAAGTAACCTGCAGCCAACCATCGAATTTCTTGTCGGAGGTTCACAGACTTCGTAGACTGTAGTAGAACCTTATTAAAATTCTAGAACGATGTCCACAAATCTAATTCGAAATTCTACAGGATGTTTTAAAATGCTTACTTTTCATAGCAGTTATGTCTCCTTGGACAGTGGCTAGCTTGTCTAGGTTGTTATGTAGCTTGCCATCAATCACATGATTTCCAAAATCAACCTAGTACGTTGCCTCCCGTCCCCTCCCAACCAGTCAGCGTCACCCCCAAGTCTCTACTCGTAATTAAGGTGGAGTTGGGCTGAGACCTTCACAATCTGAAATTGACGGACGATAATTATATAGTATTCGTAAGTCCTAATATATAAAGGCAACGATATGTGATTTGTTGTAATAATTTAAAAACGCTACCATAAGATTCCTCGTACCACCTTACTTCCCTTAACTTTCCACTATTCAACAATCCCCTTCAGAAAAAGCCTAGTGTTATTTCCTCCATATATCTTATGGACCAGCTTTTAAAATGTCAGTTTTGACATATAATCTCCACAAAAACACACAATTTTGTTACAAGTATCTTTAAGTGTTGGTGAAATCGATATTTGTAACATTTATTTCAAACTATGTTGCTCTCAGTTTTGATCCACAAATACTTATTATGGGATATCTAGCAGAAACTTACTGCAATCCATAAATGAATATTGACAGTATTTTGTTATTCAGTTTGTTGGAGTACGGTCTGTTCCAAGAATTCCGTTAATTTTGTATCATTAATGAATTCCATAATTGAGATCACATTAACATTGTGAGGATGGTAATTTTTTGTGCATCTGTTGGTCAATTTTGGTGCTTTGAAGTGGGAACAGAAAGGGGAAGGACATTGGTTCAGCTAAAAAATGCCAAATAAAACGTTTTCGATTTGTCTCTGAAAAAAATTCAACTAAATTAACCCAAAAGTTGTTGTATTTTTTTGGTGGTGGGAACTTTGTACTCTTCTGTTTCCAATGCTTTCTTTGTAGCTTAACATAACATTTCAAGCATTATTAGTGTTTAAATACACACTACAGGAGATAATATTTCAATATTTTAATGACTTCCACTATACAAATTTTGGTTCTCAAAGTAGTATCTGAATCTTAATTTATATTTGAGATTAAACACAATCGCAAACCTAGTAACTGACCTCGTGTTACCACAAAAAGTTTACTTGTACGAATTTGATAAAAGAAACGAGAAAGCGTGGTGTTTTTTGGCTTTTTCGAGCAAAGGAGAGTGGATCTGTTAAAATTTACTCTGTCCAGAAAAGACAGGAACCGTGAATAAGTGGCGGTAATAGAAGAAGCACTGAAAATGTAATACCCAAAAACTTGCTGGAAATTCATACTTTATACTTCCACTCAATTTGCTGATTTTCGAATCTTCGCAATTCAAAATTTCCACATGATTTAAGTGGTTAAAAGCTACCCTTAACAGAATAGATATTAACTTTGATATACAAACTTGTAAGACTATTGAATTTAACCTTGTTTACACAATTTGTGTTCGACAGCATTACTCACTTACCTTTACGAAAATTCATTGAATGTCTCCAGCTACCAAATATTTCATAATGTTTTAAAATTACTTGAAAACGTGTACATCATACAAAAATTCCAATTACATTCGGGTCTAAATTTCTAATCGTCATCAAATGCCACAAACCAAAACTTTGAAAAATCCAACCTATAGAAAAAACTGACGTTCACAAAATCTTTCTAACGATTCCATTACAAGGTTATCATCATCAACTAAAAACAGTTATCTGCGAGTGAGCACCGCGCAATGTCAAAATGCAAATGAATCCTTACTACGTACATTGTTTAATCTAAGAGCATGTTTTTCCTTCACTAAGAATATTTCACTGCACTAGGAAAAATTCGATAGTGACGTCATACCCCAGCGTGGTCAAGTAAATCACATTTCCTCATCTTGCAAACGTTGTTACTACTTTTCGGTTGGAGTTCAACAAATATTTAAACATTAAAAGGAAACACTAATTGGAGGTGAAAAAGTATTCCTTTTGGTTTAACAAATAAATCACAACAGGTTTATTATCGTTGAAAATGAAACTGTTTATTAGTGACGTGGCTAAATTAAATTGGAACATTGATTCTTTGCGGCGCTGCTTTTGAAGAATTATGCATGTAATTCTTGATATCCACTTTACTTCCAATTCTAGGGCATCTTCATCTAATGAATTTTTTTCATTGCATTTTTCAACAAAATCAATATCACTGTAATAACAATTTGTATAAGACATCCGCCGTTTTATTATACTTTTCCCTCGGATTTACTACCGTTTTTCCAGTTTCTTAATTCTCATAGAGAATTCTAGTTTGTGATGATAGTGAAAAAGCCTGTAAATGTGGATGTATCATGTGGTTAGATGACTGTGTGTGACTGAAAGTATGAAGAAAACCCACACACGTAAAATACATTTACACTTAATACCTACATTTGTGTCTCATCGGCGAAGGAGAAGTAATCAGAAAGACAGAAAGAATTGCAACGGCCATAGCTGAGGGTTATTCTCTCATGTTCATACAATGTTTCTAGATACAATTAAGATGTCATGCCACTCCAGAAGTTTGCAGCGCCTACAACTCTTGGAAACACTCAAAACGTTTTGTTGAGGAGGAAGGTTAATTACAAGTTAGGGGAAACCATTGTATAATAGAACTGCACAAGATGCAAAAATTTTGAAATGATTTTAGTTTTTTTCTTGAACAAATGATGACGAGAATAATCATATTCATGATCCTGATAGCCAACTGACTTCGGAAAAACCAAGTTGGAACTTATTTTTTCGAGATGTTCGAACAAAAGCCTACGATTTTTGCCTGTTATTATGCACTTCAATTACCCCTGGAAAAGTCACAAATTGTTAAGAACCATAAATACTTGCTTACACCAGTCCTTCAATGAACACGTTGACCAAACTCTTGTTTTTGGCATTACTTTTGTGGGTCAATGCATGCAAAGCAGTTCGACACGCCGCAATCACATCTACAAAACTATGCAATCATACGACAAACGAGTTCGTGATCTGATGACATGACCAAACATGGGCATATTTTCCGAAAATAAAAAGAAACGCTTAAACCACTAAAAACTCATTGATGCTACCACCATTATGTTTTTAAAATGTATAACTGCCAGCAATTTTAAGAGTAAAATCCATCGCCTTCAAATTATTAAAGAGATATACGTATTGAAAGAAAGAAAAGAAAGGGAAGAATATCGTGCAACAGGATACAAGAAAATACATTGAGAAAATCTAAGACTTACAATCAGCAAATAATGTTTGCAATCTTTAAAATTGCTTACCTGTTTTGTGAATAAAATTCTCATAATAAGAATTACGGATGTACCATAATTTTTGAACGGAATTTAACATTTGAGGCACTGACTAAGCCAAGTAACAAAGCAACTGCTATAAAATCCCTTTAGAAGAAAGCAAACCACAGCTTGAACTGCTTAAAGTGAACTGTCAAAAAATGTGGAATTCGCATTTCCCTCATCCGAATTTTTTGTTTGGAACAAATGAAAAAGTTTGAGACCCGTGGGCGCAATGTTGACAACCAACGCTTTAAATGTTGAATAATTATTATTTTTATTTCAAACAATATAGGGAATGGATATTCGCTTAGCTTTGAAGTAAATGAAGGAGAAATAACCAAAAAAGTATATCTGAATTGAATTGAGCAACGTTTTATGAATTTTTGTAATGAATAAATAAATGTAAAAAAGGAATGAAAGTAGAGTGACCTCCTCTTGAGCAAAACGTTTTCATGCAATAATCGCTTTAAAATTGGAACCTTGAAAACTAATTGTTATGCATCAAATCAGAAGAAGCCAAGTGAAAGCAAAAAAATCAAAATCTGGTGTTATGAAGGTGGTAAAAGAACAAATACGCCATAACTAAATCATATAGAAAAACAAGTTATCCTGATTTCAGGATAAAATCCGATGGCTAAATCGTTTGTTGTACTGGTAAAGAGATAACACAAAAAGGTATTTTATTTAAATTTGCTAAGACAACTATATATTTTTGAAAGGGAATGCGAGGGTTCAAAACCGCAGCAATAGCGTCTTAAGGGTTTTAATCTCAGGGTTTTAAGTTTTCTGTAAATCTGCAAGATGCCGTAATAAATTGATTTCATTGTTGTTGTTTTTAGCAACAATTAATCGGATCAAATAATCCAAACGATTGTGTCTCAGCCACCGTTTGCCCGAACTTAGACAAAGTCTAAGCTCGCTATTGTTTTCTCAAAAGATTAAAAAA
>JAQIXX010004164.1:0-17089 GCA_034700605.1 Willowsia nigromaculata
CGTGTATGGGCAGTGGGGGAAAGCTCTGAAACGAAGAGGAAAATAGGAAAAGTCGTGGAGGTTTATTGCTCAATTTACCTCTGTATCACGCTCACCTCCTTCCTTTCACTACATTGGAATCTTAACCATGGTGTCTAGTGATCGGATCGGTTATAGGGAAAACGGTCTACTAGCTCATCATCATCCGTTTTACCTTTGAGTAGGCAGTTTAGCATGCTCAAAATAAGGATTTTCTATGAAAGTAGGTAGAGAGCACACGGGGTCTCAAATATCTGGACTTTTACCTGTGCGTATGGTACTCGTTGTGGAAAAGTGAAAGTTGCACGGGAAGAAAATATCAATGTAATACTTGAGTACATTGGAAAAATTTATGTGTTGGGAAAGTAGAGGCGAGCGGGGAAATATTATTTTTAATTATTCATTCATGTTATCATGGTGTTCCTGTGATGAAAAGATCCCCTCTGCATACTTGAAATACTTGACTTTCTACAGACGTTGCAGTTGGTCGGAAGGGCTTTTCGTGTGCAAAAAAATGGTGAACTCAAACATAATCTTAAGTTGTGGTATAAGGAGGAATGGAGAAAGTGTTTTCTGACGATCATCAGGCTCAAAAGTCCTGATTGAAAATTCCTTCATAACAGAATGGCAGTCAGAAATTGGAATTTTTTTGGTGAGTTTCTAAGGATTGGATTTTTATCCATCTTTAAAAAATTACTATCATGCTAACAGTTGGAAATTTTGATTGTAGATCAATGATTGCCGAAACTTGGACCAGATCGAGTTGCAAAATGTCTTGAAAATGGTAAATATATTTCCTTTTCTGTTTGACTGATTATTCAAGTTTTCAGATTTAAATACAAACTCTGCTTTTATTTTTGTCCTTTTTTGCAGCAATACAATCTATGAAACGATAAGTTGAAAAATCATAAAAAGAAGTTTGAACGTAGCTTTGCACAATTTTCTTTCTGTTTTTATTTCTATTTTAAATTCAAAACTACTTTCCAAAGACTGACAATTCGAGATGAACCTACTGGATAGCATCGATAAATCAGCGTACACGCTCCTATTTCCAGACGAAACGGAAATGAGCCCTTATGGAGGTGGTGTTGGGAGCAACGCACGCTCCAGGAATTATGTTGCACCTGGAGGCACTCAGTCTCTGATGGCAAACAAATCCCAGAATAGCGCAGCAACAACAACAGTCACTGGCGGGATGAAACCACACACTGTTTTAAATATGAAGACAACACTTGTTAACGGAGGAAGTTATGACAACTGTGATACTAATAAATGTGACTCTGAGTCTGACGATGCCGAGTCTCAAGAACGAAAACCTCTTGTGCAAGCGGAGATAATGCCTACCGGAAAATCATTCAATCCTTTGAATGCTACCAACATTACTAACGCGTCGGTAATGAATACGACGACGACTACTACTGTCCCAAACCTTCCGCCTCCTCTCCATTCCTCCTATAACTTGATTGCGCCTCCTGGAACCAACAATTTCGGTGGTAGCAATAACATGACAGATCAATATAATATTGGGGAACTCCTGAGTCCATCATCATCACCACCATCATCGTCAAATAGCGGTGTCATAGTTGGATCGATGAGCCAACAACAAACACGACCGCTGAATCCTACTAATGTCGATCCATTCAGTAACGGTGTGTCATCCTCAACAGGAGGTGGAGGTGGACAGTTTCATGGAACAAGTAGTAAGAGCAATTGGGGACCAGATAGTTTTAGTTCGAATCTGAGCACCAGTAGTGCCGGGGTCACAGTAAATTCCTACTCGGAAGGACAGAAAATCCTCCCCTCGACATACTTCATCAAAGACTATTCAAACATTTTTGGAAACATTGCCAACACTTTTGAGACTGAGGAAACGGGCGGCGAGGTGGCGAAGCTTCCGATAAACAATACTTCACAAGAGAATAAAATGTTTCTCATTGGGCTTTCCTCCAATATGGATGAGAACGACGAGGACGATGATCAGGATATGATGGAGAATGAAGATCAAAGTTCCAGTAATAGCCCATTTCATTCAGCTACAGAGGAGATGGGAGGGGATGGTGATCATGACCGGGGTGGCGACCAGGATCCATTACTGGTCCGTCCGCCTCCGAAGCAAAACGTCTTTCACCAGTTTATCCGTTCCGCCACAAAGTCGACAAAGAACAACAGGAGACCTATGCGAAATGGAAAACATTCCTCATTTGGAAAAGACAGTCAAAGTTCATCTCGGGACTCTTGTTCAAGCAGTAGTGCTTTAATTAAAGAAGTAGAGCCTCCACAGGATGCCCAGGATGATGACAATAGTGATCCCATCATTGCAGGCTCATCTGGCGACAATGGAAGGACTGGAAGAAGGTGCTCGATCGGGATATTACTTGCTGCAATATCCTGCGTATTTTTCGCAACAAGTGCTCTCATTGTCAAAATCTCAAATCTGCACCCAATGGAACTGTTGGCAGTTCGTGGAATCATTCAAGGCATACTGATATCTCCGATAGTGATCTCAACAGGAAACAGCTTTATGGGGCCTTCTGGAAGTCGCTCCCTTCTCCTCGCAAGAGCTGTTCTTGGAGCTGTGGCTCTGGTCATGGGCTTTGCCTCCATTCACTTGATTCAGTTGTCAGACGCCGCCACCGTGATATTTACAAGTCCAGTATTTGTCAGCATTTTTGCTTGCATCTGTTTGGGTGAAGTGTGTAGCTGGTTTGATGTGTCCATGATTGCCTTGACACTTGTTGGCGTGCTTCTAGTCTCTAAACCTTCATTTACGTTCCTCAGCACCGGCACCTGGACAGGAATAGTGGGCACAATTTGCGGTCTCATCGCAGCCATGCTCACAGCCCTGGCGTTCATTGTTCTCCGGCAACTAAAACAGGTTCACTACAGCGTTGTCGTCTTTTGGTTTAGTTCCGTATTAGCCACTTTTGGCGCAGTACTCACTGTCGCCCTGGATGGGTTTACACTGCCTCGAACATGGGCCGCTGTGATGGAATGCATTGGAATAGGATTTTGTGGGTTCATGGGTCAAATCCTCCTAACAAAAGCGCTTCAGTCTGAGAATGCCCTGCCAATCGCAGTCACACGAACTTTTGACATTGTGCTGGCCTTCTTTTACCAGATAACCCTGCTGCATGACACTCCAGACTGGTACAGCTATCTTGGCAGTGTTCTCGTCGTTTCATGCGTTCTTCTTACCGCCTTCCGAAGATGGTACAAAGAGTCCATTACCAAAAAATACCAGAGAGTTCATAATAAAACTTCAGATGACGAGCCCATCCTGGTCGATGAAAATCTAATCGAGTCTTCATCTTCGCCACCTCCCCCTCAATCCCGCACAAATCAGCACAAGCACCGGAATCTTCTGCAAGCTGCCCAACAACAAGAGGAAGAAGGGACGTTTTCATAAATTAGCATAGTGAAAGCGTTTCATTCATATTACAATCTCTGATTGATTACAATTATAGAGCTAGACAAATATTATAGAGTCACCAAAAACACATACATAATATATATATATTTATTTATTAGATAATATGTCATCCAAATCCACACTGCGAACTTTTACTTCAAAAATGTTGTGTGCTACCTGGTAGGCTGTATTTGTATCAATGATGAGCTTCGTGAGTAATTTTAAGAATAAGAAAGAATCAACATAAATCATTACGCAACATTTAATATAGTTACAAATGAGTCATGTTATATTGGTAGTTGTTAATCATACATATAAAACTTGTTCCTTTTTACTATGTTGCCCCATTGCCATGCAGATTCCCACGTCACGCAATGCTATAATATAGGTAGTTAAAGTGTGTTTGCCATTTGAGAAACAAAAGGTTAAGAAATATTTGCGTCATCAGAACTTTCAGTTTTCACTTTAGGAAATATCGTCGCACCACCCCCAAATACTTGAGTACTATTATATATACTAGGACGGAAGAAGTTCTTCCTAAAATGTGATAATTATAAGATCACATTTTGGTATTTTTGCACAAAGCAGAAGCACGTGCTTTAATTGATATTAGAAAATGAAACGCATAGCAAGTACATGGTTCGTTTATTACAGTAGCAAATATAGAAAAGATTACTTTAGAACAGTCAATCAGAACAGCATCCCACGTATTATTTTCTTTCGTACTTTCTGTTCTGTCTATTATTGATCTGAAGGCGGTGTCCACACCGTTCTCCCCACACGTCCAATTGTTACAATCATCTATGAAATCGAAAGAACTACTTGTTTTGACCTGCCCCGCAACATTTTTTATTGTGCCTGACTGTTACATGAATATTTTATTATTATTATTAGTTTGGCTGAACACAAACCACCTATAACCTACGCACCTACTATGATTGCTATATTATTTAATGATAAATATGGGGCAAAAATTGGACCGCACACAAATGCTAGAGTTGATGCTTTCTCATCGTGATCAGCATTCTAGTCAGTATAGGAAATACTTTGTTGTGGGGATGATGATAAGTGGTTATGTGAGCAGTTGATTTTGTACAGGTTGTGGTGAACTTGCTATAATTGGAGACTTTAAAATACTCAAACAATAGACTTGTTAAATTCTACAAAAAAAATGCTTTATTCTTCGTCTTCATCTTCTTCTTCTGCATCAACTGTCTTCTCTTCTGTATCGTTAATGTTAATTGTCTTTGTATGTTGCGGAAAATGAGAAAAATTTAATCTTGCTTAAAAAACGCAACAGACAATTATAAATTATGATTATTTGTCATAAATAAACTGTTATTCCTTTTTCAGCTAAAAAAGCTACTTACACATGTATCCTAATATATTTATAGCGCATGAAAAAAGATGCTATGCTGAACTTCATATCGGTATTTAAAATGATGTATTGATATTTAATATTAAATAATGTAATAAGTTTGTTATTGTTATTAGGTGGCGATTAAAAGTGCATATTGTCCGCTATGATATGATATAATAAGTGCTTTAATTGTGGTTACTATTATTACGCTGGTTGTGATCACAGTTTGTGAAGGAACAAGTATTATATAGCATTTTACTAGCTGAGTCCAACCCCACAACAACGTGTTGCAGTTTAAATCCCATAGTTTGTATCTGAATCTGGCTGTGACAGATGGAATAACAAGTAATGGAATTGTTATTAAAGTAAACTTTAAAATGCGAATAAAATTTTGCCATACATTAATTTGACAACTATGTTTGAAATTCTTTTCTTTGTATACTCACCATCTCTGCTAAACTTTCACCATACTACGTCATGCATAAGACGACGCGAAGACACGACATGACTTATGTTACACTTAAGTTCGTTTCGGTCTGGCGTCCTTGAGCCATTCCTAGCAATAGGTAATTCGCCACACATTTGTACATGAATTTTGGTTTTCTTCCTACAGTTGATCCTCACTGATTTTATGGTACTATTGTGTGCAAATGCGATGCGATGGAAATACTAAAAACAATAGTTTTGTAAAGAAATGAAATAACTGATTACAAAACGTTGCTGCGTTCCATCGTAGGCGTAATCAATTTTCTTACCTGTTGTAGCAAAATTAAAAATTCAAATACTTCATAATTTAAAAACCTGAATTTATTGCTAGTCTTGTGTGTACGCAATTCCTAACCAATACCATTCCATTCTAAACCTCATTCCAAAAACTTGAATATAAATACTACAGCGAATATACAATGAATTAGCTTAAAATTGCTGTAATTTTCCAAGAAAACATAAAAATCAGTCAATATTAATCGCTTTATTTTATAGGGGTTCAATTTTATTTTCTCCCCTGCTGGCTCTACAGCCAAATTGTATTCATGTTTTTTTTTTGCATTTCGTGTTCTAAAATTATACATTCAGCAATTTTTGTGGGATGGCAGAATAGATGGATAGACATGATGGTGACAGGAGGTAAAATTGTAAGTTGTGTAAGCATAATGTATAGATTCGTTACGAATGCATTATCCAACAGCTCATCTTCTTTTGTACAATGTTCCCTCATCATAAATACCATTTTCGGCTGAAAGCTCTAAAAAATCCAATATTTTGTGTCGGCGTTTGCGATGATGTTACTTTTGCTCATTCCAAGCATACAAATGAAAGTTGAGGGTCGAATTTGAACGCATAGAAACGAACAAAAGCTATAATATGGACGCTGTCCATAATCGGCTTTTCCCAGAGCAGCAGCGTTGTTGTAAGTAGAGAAGAGGTAGACAGACAGGATTATTTTAATAATCTCAAAGAAATGCCATGTGTTCATTGAAAACTCGCCATTTGAAAAAGAATAAAGTTACAAGCTCGAATATACACACGAATCAATAATTTTTTCTTGCAAGAGATTCTCTGCAACGAAAATTTCTTTTTTGGGCACACAACAAGAAGTAGTGAACCTCCTCCACCAATCCTGGACGGATTACTTCACTCCACCCGGTTTTTTTGCAAACTTTTTCATATTCTGAGCAGCCTTGAACGGGCACAACCACACTGACACACACTGGCACCCCAAAAGAGTAAAATTATTACGAAGAAGGTGCCGACTTGAAATATGATTATTACTTGGTGTAATGGTCACAGAAGGCTTCATATCCTATTTTCTCATAATCAGTTTCTCATCAACGCTTTTAAAAATATTCTCGATTTATACCTATCAAGATTACGAATCGGGCGTCGGGAGTAAATTTTTCAGATGCTATTTTTTATCTTTAATTTTTTGGTCATGACGAAACACATGCATGCAATGGCCAATAGTGGCCTGCAATACTACATAATGAATAGTATTTTAGGCGTTGTTTGTCGTTTGAAAAACCATTCCCTGTGCCCGTATCTGTTTAGTACCGACACCAACTAACTTTGACTTTCTGATTCCATTTAAATTTAGATATCAAGAGGAATGTATGAATGTATGATGCGTGTGTATGCGTAAAATCAAAACATTGACAATGGTAGAAGAATCACCAAAAGTCATAACACTTTTGTTATTTTAATTATTTATAGGCGTGGGTGTCCATTATAATAGCTTTTGATTACACATATAGGTAGTAATGGTACTGCGAAACTCAAATGGGACAGACGAATGGGACGTGAGCACTAAAATATTACTGTAATATGTACAAATTTACTATCACACGCGGTCGTTAATCATCAAGCAGCATAGTAAATAAAATTATACATAACAGTTTCTTCCGTAACAACTAAATAGCTTACTGGGTTCAATCTCAATCTCGCCCATTTTTTTTTTTTAAAAAAGGTTAAGGAATCGGTATTAATGTGTTTTATATACAATTTTCATATTAATTTTTAATGATTTATGAAAAGATTGGAAAAAACGTCAAACTTTAATTAATCGTTTCTTTGAAACAGCAGCAAATCATAATACCTGGAGGCTCTTAAGAGCTCATAACTTGACGGAAATGAGAACACGCTTTTTTATGGTAGGAGTGTATGGGTGGGCACACTAAATTTTTATTAATGCTCATCCTCTCAGCAACAATCAAATATTGCTAGTAATAATATTTAATCATGCAAATAGGATTAGGTATGAGTACTAATTGTAAAATGTTAATAAAAGTGATACGACTTTCGGCCACTCTAGTATTGCTTAGTTTACCAGGTGAAGGTAAAGGTGAAGATGAAGAAGATCCTAATAATATCAATATTATCACGAACATCATCTTACACATTCTTATGGAGCAAATCTCCAAATATGCCAGTGGCCAAGGCCATGGTTGTTTTTCCTCCTCTTCTTCTTTGCCATTTCTCTCTCTCTCTGGTCTGGCCTGTCCTAAAATACTCTGTAACGATCTGACTATAAGCCTTTGCATAACATTTATTTGTTGTGTCTGTTAAAATATATTATCTGGGGCATTGTAACAGTGGATAAATCTCTGCCTGGACAGCCTCCCAAACGCAAAAACGCAAACCAGTACGAAACTCCTCTTGTCTTGTATTATCTCACTCCTTGAGAGACGATGCAATCTTGTCCATATCACCATCCCATCTTCATCTTATTGACGTTTTTGGAAGTTGACAATCGCGTGGGGGGACTTGCAAAGGGTAAGGTGATGGAGACAAGAAGAAGAAGATGCTCCTGTTGCTAGACACATAAGAAATAAGGTGTTCTCATAGAATGGCATGATCTATTTATCGGATGATAAAACATTTTTGCTGATACATGACTGTCGTTCTAATAAAAATATTCCTTTTCTCGTTTTTTTGTGCAATTTAATAATGATTTAACTCTTCATTTTTTTCATGATCTCTATGAATGTTGGGTGGGCACTTATACAATCCGATGAAGAAAATGAAACACCTTTTGTCTTAAATAAATTTCATTTCATATTGCCATAAAGAATAGTTTTTTTCTTGTGATGGCCTAAAAACGAGATTTGCACAGTTGTGCAAAATATGAAATTAGTAGTGATTGGATGGCTTACTGATAAGGATGTTTTTTAAAACTGAAGTATCATTATGGTCACTGGTTCAGTCACTGGCCGAGAATATGCAAGATTACAAGTAGGTAGTATAAAGAGTAGGTAGATTGTTGAAACATAAAGGATGGCACTATTAGTAGATGGATGGAATATTGGCAGAAAATATTACTACGCCACCATTAAAATCACCTGCCATCATGGCATCATTATCTTCATGTTGCATAGTTGCATATAATTTGCTGTTGTGTCGGGCAACTTTTAGGCGACCATGTAATGTTATGTGTCCAAGACTTAAGGATGCACAAAATAGCAACACTGATGATGATTATATTTAGATTTAGAATACATGCAATCATACAGATTGCTTTATACGACATAAAATTGGCAGCAATTTTACTACATGCTTACCTGGGGATGATTATGGCAATGCGAAAATACGCATGTAAAATTTTTACATGCACATGATAATCTTTGTTACATGATTTCATTTTCTTTTCGAGGAAAATAACATATTTGCAATTATATACTCATTTGTGTGTACAGTAACAGAGTACCTATCCAAAGCCATAACTGACAATACTACGTTATATCATCATCAGTTCACCTCCAAAATCATATATCCTTCTTTACAGCAAGAGCGGCCACCAATCTTGTCCCTAATATATAAGTTGTGCTCACACCACGAATCCCATTTAAATTCTGTTCTTGCTGCAGCCAGTGACTTCCAGAAAGTCCGTTGCGAATTGTTGTTCAGCTCCGAGCAAAATCGGTAGATATCTTGCAGGTCGTGTTTCGTTGGATTTATATTGTGCCCTGTGTCTGTTGTAAAGTGTTCCGTGGAAATCTTGTGGAATTACTTATATTGGATCTGAATTATCAGGTAGAAAACGATTCAAAAACAAAAAAGTTTATATTTGTAAACACATTTCAATTTATTAAAAACCGGAAATCAAAATTCTTGAAATTATAATAGCCATCCAATTAGTTTTTATTCAGCAAGGTATAGAATGTTTTCATAAGTGTTTCTTCAACTTTTCAATTTCATTTTTTGGGATAGTGCCTCACGGCATGATATTTTGGAATCCGATATTTTTCATTTTCTGATTTGCTCCATGTGAAAACGAAAGTGTTTTAACGTACTTGTCTCCCTACATTTCCAACTTGCCTTAAATGAAAGATAACTTTCCAAAGAATTTCCTACCGACAACCATTGATAACGATAGCAACCCTGAGGCGTGAAATTTCGCCATGTGAGCTTTCTCACAAATCACATTATTTCCCTAATGAAAATAAATTACATGCAAAAGTTCTCCACACACTCATTAAATCAAGTCAAGACGTAATTCAAGAAGTAGTCAAGTTAGCCAAGTGAAAAAAAGTGGTGGAGACGTGTGTGGGTGTTTTAATGTAAGGGCGTTTCCTCTAAATCATCATCATCCCATCATCAGTACAAGTATTCACGGACATGCTAATCGATTCCTTATATTTCTTTCTTTTCTACACGCCCGCCACCATAATGTTTATATGCTAGTTGTTATCCCACTGCTACTACTTTTGCAAATCTTTGACAAAATTCCTTCATTTTTTATTAGCAATGATATGAGCCATCTTCACTACGCCGACGACAAACGCATCCAATTTCTTTTTTCATGATTGGTGGTGACAAGCATACCAATATGTTTAACATTAACAAATAATTAGCAAGTTAATTTCTTCCTTTGTGATGGGAAGTTTATATTGGAAGTCGGCAAAAAATTAAGTCTTTTGAGAAGAAGGCCACGGTCACATCGCATAAGTCTTTGGTCAGGCATGCATGGACGAATGGATCTTGTCTTCATGTCCAAATATGGACCAGTGTTATGACGTATTTAAGGCAAAGCAAGTTTGCAGACTTGTTGTTGTTGTAGGGTTCAACTGATTATCGCACCTATTATGTCACCATGGCTATTCATCTCCATTTTTTTTTCCAAAAGTTGATCCAAGCGTCAATAATTATAAAAGCGTAGAAAAAAATAATGTCCTTAAGTATTTATATATTTGGAATTGTTGGTAGCATGGCTACCTACTGACCATGTCACCATTCACCATGTGAATAAATACCTCTTCTTCTTTTCGTATTTCTTCATGATTCTTTGATGCTTTAATTTTTTTCTCAGAATCCATATTAAACTGTGTTCTTCTTCTACAAGGATGACGATACCACTCACGGTAGTAGTGGGATCTCTCTTGATCCTTCAGGCTTCAGTTGCACAAGGAAAGGCTCAGTTTTCTGCTGATGGTAAAACTTTTTAATGGCATGTTGGACACTTGTGGGCAAATTAATATGACATAGTAGTAACCAATCTGAAACATTGTTACTTAACATACACCCATTTTTGGAAACCGTGAGAATAATCGTTTTCTTATTATTAACAATGTTTATTAATGAGACAAATCCGTAACGTAAATGGAGGTAATGAGGGTGGAACTTGGGTAACTCCATGGGAAACATTGAAATCATCATTTTGAATTTAATGCAAATTTTTCAATAATCATGGGTAAGCATAAAGTATCACTAACAACATGATTTGTAGAAGTTGCAATACTAAAATATTGAATCTGTTGAGATGGCTTTTTGCAGAAATATTTATTTATGGCTTCAGTCTGTAGATTGCTTGTGGGCTTTTTTTTAACGAATAACAGTTATTGAATGAAAGCTATTCAGAAGAGAAAAAATTAATAATAATAATTTATCATAACCAACAGTCGTTGATCCATGCCGACCTAGCCCTTGTGGCCCAGGAGCTGAATGTTCAGTAAATTCAGGAGGGGCAGCAATCTGTAGGTAATGAAAAAGCACTCCAAATGGATAACATGCGGATGTATTTTCTCCCAACATTCCCTTCTTTTAACAATCGTTTTCTTTTCCTGACCAGGTGCCAGCCAGGGTATTTCCCCAAGCCAGACACCATTACAGGATGCGGTCCACAATGTTCTCAAGACTACGAGTGCAGGTAACATGGTGAAAGCTGTGAATGTTTCGAATGAGAGGCAAACGTGCGTAGCATGTCATATAAAATACATTTTATGATATAATAGATCTACGGAGAAATGCCAAGGTAACCAGTGCGTCCCAACATGTCAGCCGTCTCCTTGTGGCGTCAACTCAGAATGTGAGAGCATTAACCACAAAGCAGTCTGCAGGTAATGAAAAAACAACTCCAAAGGGAAACATACGAGTGCATTTTAGTTTTCCTAACAATCTTTTTTTTCTTAGGTGTCCCCGTGGATACACTGGTGATCCACTATTTCAGTGTACTCAGCAGGCGCCCATTGCTAGGGCTATTATTTCTCAGCCACCCCCACAGTAAGGAACAATCCTATAAATGAGCATTGACGCAGCGTTCAGATAAATGATCGAGATTATGATTATGAAAATTATAGAGTTATCAGAGTAACGGATCCATGCTCTCCAAGTCCATGTGGTATTAATGCGGACTGTAGAGTTAGCGCTGACCGACCAGTATGCACGGTAAGTTCATTGAAGGTGAACAGTGCAATTTTAGATGTTAGTTAATGTTAGAATAATATGATGTTAATGTTTCAAAAACTAGTGCCTCCCTGGTCATCAAGGAAATCCTTTGATATCATGTCGTCGTGGTGAATGTTCCTGTAAGTTGAACTTATAATCCTCCTTAATAATTTTTTTAGGTGTTTAATGCTACGTTTAATTTGTTATAGCTGACTCTGAATGTCCACATCATAAGGTTTGCGAGAACTACCATTGTATCAACCCATGTGCCAATAAATGCGGAGCCAATGCTCACTGTGATGTGAGAAATCACGTTGCTGTCTGCAGGTATGTGTACTAGAAATAATTTTAGAAAACATTTTATGCTTAGAGTATTGTATTTTTTACTTTTCCTGGACTAATTTGTTGATTATTTGTTTATTTTTTTAGCTGCCCTCCAGGATTCACAGGAAATCCAACCACTGGATGCAGACGTTATGATCCCAGTAAGTTAGACACAAAGTCTTCTGTCATTTGCAAAGCGTGCATCAAATGATAAAACTAATCATTAATTTCCATCGTGTAGACGAAGCTTGCAGAGCTTGCGGATTGAACACCAACTGTCGTGTAGAGGGCGAGCGAGCCATTTGTAGTTGTAAACCAGGTTACTTTGGAGATCCACTGAGCGGATGTCGCCACGAATGTGAATCCGATTATGACTGCGCGGGAAATCTGGCCTGTATTGACTTCAAATGTAAGAACCCATGTGCTGGAGCCTGTGGAACCTTGGCCAACTGTGAGATCAGAAATCATCGTGCTGTTTGCAGGTACTTGGAATAATTTAGGAAGTATTTTATGCTTAGAGTATTATAGTTTTGACTTTCTCTTCGACTAATTTGTTAAAATTTTATTTCTTAGCTGTCCAAAGGATTACTTGGGAGATCCCTACACAAGATGTTATCCCGAATGTACGACACACTCCGAGTGTGCTCCTCACTTGGCATGCGTTGGACTCAAGTGCAAGGATCCTTGCATTGGCGCTTGTGGTATTAACGCAGAGTGCCGTGTCGACAAATACAACCACAAAGCAATTTGCAGGTATTTATAATAGCAATAACTTTAGTAATTACTTTGTTCAAAACGTAGGAATCCAGTAGCTATCGTGATTTAAATTGCAAACATGAACAAAATTTTTTTAGTTGCCCCAAGGGATACACTGGACACCCATTCTCAGAATGTCGTCGTCAAACACCAGGTAAAGCATAAACTATCTATCACTATCTATAACTATCAGACGTCCACATAAAACTGATGATTTGACATTTGTTTCTCTGTGCATTCAGCCGACTTGTGCTCTCCGAATCCATGTGGAACTAATGCGGTTTGCAGACCAGGCTACGACAATTCCGGAAGAGACAGACCTGTAATTTTTAAATGAGTTTTATCTCAATATATCATTTAGAATACGATTTCACTCAAAATTATTCTTTCTGCAGGTTTGTGTGTGCCCTCCTGGTTATATAGGAGATGCCCTCGTAAGCTGCAAGCGTGGGGAGTGCCAGACCGACTCCGAGTGTCCACACAATCGAATCTGTTCCAACTTCAAGTGCGAAGATCCCTGTCGCAATAGTTGTGGAGTAAATGCCCGTTGTGAAGCCAGAAATCACGGAGCTGTTTGCAGGTACTTGAAATAATCTATTCTAGAAAGTATTTTATGCTTTTAGAGTATTTTATTTTTTATTTTTACTTCAACTAATTTGTTGCTATTTTATTTTTAGCTGCCCATCTGGTTACAGAGGAGATCCATTCTCACAATGCTTCCAAGATCCCGTTCGTGCCAAAAGAAAGACAAAGGAAGCTGAGGAGAAAGCAGCCAAAGAAGACAAAACTCCCGCTCTAGACAAAGAAGCTGAAGCACCAGCTTCATAATTTGGATGAAACTCTCATTTCAAGACATTCTTATTTTCGTACTTTTTAGTAGAAAACAAAATTACTTTTAGTCTCGCAGAAATAAAGGAAAACCTGCTAGCAATTCTTTTAATTCAAAAATTTCTACTTCCATTCGACTTTCAAATCACAATGTTGTTTGTGCAATAACAGTAAAACGATCGATCTATTATCTACTCTTCTTATCTTCCTATAATTCGGTCTTAAGAAAATAAAAACAAAGGATCACTAAATTTTGAATCGTTACAGGTAGTGGGACGACAAACGCTCTCTTTAGGGTCTATTACATTAATTGTTACGTTTTACAATAAAAAAGTTTAAAAAATATTATGTGAATGTTTTTTTTTTTGCATTTCTGTTGCGCACATGCACATCTTTTAACTCATCAAATTCCACGTTTAATTCCAAAATATTCGTGTTGGGGCTCGTCCATATATTACGTAGTCATAAAAGGTAGGTGATTGATGCAAAAATAACGCAAACACCAAAAAATGTAATATGGGTTACCATTTAGTGCGTAACAGAGGAAGGTGGGAAGGGGGTTTGTATTATTGTGACATCCCATGTTAAAGGGTTCCCTCTTTTCTTTTGTTAAAGCGGTGTGGGGTGGCAGGTCTGAAAATTTTGTTTTTTAGCGTTACGTACTAAATGAATGATCCCTTGCCTGTTGTTTTAAATCTCTCTGGCAAAAGCTCAAATCATTTTGCATTGCTCAGTCATGAAAAGCGAGCTATCTATCATGCACGTGCATGCAATTCGCACTCCCCGTAAATAAAATCTGAACTTGAGGACATGATCAGCAAAAACAAAATTTAGCAAGTTAGTAACGTCACATTTCATGAAGTATTAGTACAAGGTATGCTATAGATTCACACTTTATGCTTTGTTTAGTCAGCCAACAATGCAAACAAACTCTGAAAAAAACATTATCTTAGTATGCCTAGTGATTCTGGAAGAACATTTTTGCAAATGTAGCAGAACATAACTATGAATGGAACCTTCCTTATGCCCGCACCTTATATTATTATGATCAAGTAGTATGAGGTATGGAGTCTTTGATGTAACAAAGGAACTGGTTCTACAACTTTATAAGTGTTCTCTCCTCTCAATACATATTGTGTTGAGAATATGATCACAGGATTCAATCTTCCTATGAAAACATCATCATTATTGTTTGATTTTTCCTTAGACTGATGAAGCAGTACTAGATGAATATTATTATGTTTTTCTTACATTCTTGTCTCGAATAATAAATCGCAGAATGAAGCTATCCATCTGAGTCGATACCGTCACATCTGAAGATTTTTTGAAAACTCTGGCGTATTTAAATCACAAAATGCTTTCAGTTTTGGCTGTGTTATATCTTGCAGGAATTGTCGCTGCTCAAGGTAATGAGCCAGTACAGAGTACATCAAACACGTTTCGTAGTGAAACTGTATAAGTTTCTTTTTTGTCCAGATTACTGTAATCCATCACCTTGTGGAACAAACGCGGATTGCACGCTGGAAAATGGTAGGTAAAATATCTCAAAGAACTAAACAACAATCGAACATTTATCATTGTGAAGACTTTGATTTAAAGATGAAATATTGAACAGGAAGACCAGTATGCGCTTGCAAACCAACATACATCGGGGACCCCTTGCAGGCCTGTCGACATGAATGTGAAAAAGATGACGATTGCCCTGCAGACAAAGGATGCTTAAATTTTAGATGTAAGGACCCATGTCTTCGTGGATGTGGAGATTATGCCACTTGTCGGGTGTGTGAAACTATATGAAAATGTAAACTTGTTGTAATTCCTGGTAGAGATTTCAATAATTATTGTTTCAAATTTTAGGTCCAAAATCACCAAGCCATTTGTAAGTTGGCCCTTTCCCCTTTCTCTGAATTTTTTTCAAGTTTTTAATTTTCAGTTTACGAGACTAATGTTTTGTTTTAAAACTATAAAATTGTTTCATCAAGGTGCTTGCCCATCTCAATATGGCGGAGACGCATACCGGAAGTGTATTCCTGAGTGTACTTCCAAAGAGGAATGTCCTTACCACTTGTAAGAACTGATATTTAAAAGCATACAATATGAAAACAAACCGGTACAACCGGGGTTTCGAAGGAGCGTAAGCACTTATTGACAAAGTAACAACAAAAAGAAGGGACAAGCTGACAAAAAATTCGAAATCTGCACTCCCGAAAACCCCCGAGTACTTTTTTCCAGCTCCCTAGCAGGCTGGAATCTGTGAATTCTCAGTGAAAGGTACCTTAAGGTGCCCGTCATTTCGAAGGTGCTTGACCTGGGAGTAAAGAAAGGCTTGTAAAATCAATAGGCTTCCTCCTCATGGTCTAAGGTACCAGTGTACCAAATTTGTAGCGAATCCGATAACGCGTTCGAAAGATATCGTCTGGACGGACAGACACGAATGAAGCCAATAAGAAGCTTACGCTCCTTAATAAGAAAGCATGGACACGCGATCGCTGGTGCAAAGTTTAATTTTAGTACGTTTTATATTTAGATCGTGCATTGATTATCATTGTGGGAATCCATGCCGTGAAAATAATCCATGTGGTCGAAATACAGACTGTAAAGTGGAAAGGCATACAGTTATTTGCACATGCAAATCTGGTTACGTAGGGGAACCATTGAGCCAAGGATGTCGAAGGAGACCGTGATTTTTACAGTGAAAAATAATTAAATCTCTTGTAATTCAATCAATATTAAACTTTAGATGACACGAGTTGGAAGCAAATAATAAAACAATTGTTAGTAATTAAAGCTGACATAAAAGTTGAAACACCCGTATTGTCATTTTATGATTATTATGTAATCATCATTATAATTCCAGTATTTACGATGCACCTGCTGAACTCTGGACCTGACCTTGATCTTAACATAACACGAGACCGTAATTTAAACAACAAATGACTTGTGCAGCAAGGACAATTATATTTGCTTTTAGGAACATGTGGTATATTTTAATCCTTATTACTCCCTACTACACATAAATTCCAGGAGTTCATGTAAAACATGACTCAAAGTTAAGCCTTGATTGGTCAAGCAAATATTATTGGAGCTTTTATGAATATTGGGTGAACCAATGTTCTTATCGATTATTATTATTCTCTCCTTTGGCAAACCTTATACATCATCCAATAAATCGTGTTAAACCACGAGGGAAAAACGTAGATGAATCGGTACATTTAAGTGACGAACTCTGACGAAAGGAG
>JAQIXX010004165.1:0-17088 GCA_034700605.1 Willowsia nigromaculata
CTCCTCCTCTATCACCACCACCACCAGTTATTCCCCACATACACATTTTGCTATGCATTACCCGTCATACAGGAGAAGAGGAAAAAACCAGCATTTTAGAAAGAGATCAGTCCAGAAAAAAGTGTAACTTTACCATGCAGTAGTCATGGTAGTAGTCAAAGTAATGTGTTTTTGTGTATGGATTTCCTAGCTAATGGGTATGATATCTCATGCATCGCCCGAGTCCCTCTTTCTCCCGCTTGCAATCTCATTACATATTACATTACTACTTGTACATTGCACTTGTGTCCCTGCCTGTCTCGGTCCCCTTGTCGTTCTCCTCGATAGTATATGCAGCCATCATTATTATTATCATCATCGTCTAGTTCGGACGATAATCCTCCCCAAAAATGAAATCGAAGAGAGAAGATCGGGAGAGAGCCTAGTAGTCTATTATTTCAACATATTGCCTCCATTATAATTATTTACTTTAATTGCAAAACTCAATTTTCTTGATTTCACAGAAGAAGAAAAAAGATAATAATAATAATAACCTGTATCAAAGTTTTGCTTTCTTCTTGATAACTTTCTAGAGAGTTTTACTCAACTCCCACTCTCAATCTATCTATGCAGCTTACAGTTAGTCAGCTCACTTCCTTTCTTCCCATGATCCTCATCATTCATCCAAAATAAATACATATATAAAAAAATTTATATTCCTAGCCCATCCATTATTGTCCTGATCGCCATTCTCTCCGTTCCAGATCTCTCGTTTTTTTTCTCAGTATTCTTCTTCGTCGTCTTCTTCCTCCCAACAACATCAACAACGAAGAACATCAATCCCCATCAAAATCCCTCTATTGTTATAAAAATGTATAGAGTTTTTTATTATTATATTCTTTATCCTCCTTTTTTACGCTTACGCCTGCATCCACACACACAACATGGTCACCGTCATACATAATAATAATAACAGTAATAATAATGCTTGCACACTATTTTCTAGCCACACACAACTTTTCCACCAACAAGATATTATGTAACTTCTTATGCATTTTATACACTTGAATATATTACTCTTCGTCTTCCTTTTCCACGGACTTGACTTGCTTTCCCATCATTCTCATCTCTCAACATGATCCATCCAAACGGACGCTCCCATTTCCTTCCTTTCTCTCTGTCCATGTCCTCCCTACTCCTTTCCTCCCGGTTCCTATGGCAAAAGAAATGGGTAAATTGTAAAGTGGAAAAAGCAAATGCAGCTTTTTCCCTTTTTTTCTCTTCTTTCTCTTCTCTCAAAAGGAGTGGAGATGAAGCAAAAAAATCTCATTAAAATCCACACTCATCCAAACCAACTTTTTCTCTTTCTTCTCATCATCTTATTTTCATCCTTTCGTCCTCTCAAAAGCATCATCATCAACATCTACAACAAAAGTAATATATTTGCTATTACGTTCTCTCTCTCTCTCTTTCTCCTTCTCTCCAAAGTCCATCCACAAGTTTTTACCACACTGCTGCACTACTGCCATCATCACAAAGCTGTATACTTGTTTGTGTCAATATTTTTTTCTCATTCTGGACATTTCATCTTTCATTTGGCAAAAAATATTAAAGAAAAAATATTATTATCTTATAATAAAAGAAGATTTAAAACTTTTTTTCATCGCGAGTACTCTCGTGCAAGTGCAATATGTTTTTTCTTCTCCTTCTAATACTTTTGACATGTCTAATAATACTATCCATCTATTTATATCTATAAATGTGTGTGCATGCATGGCTAGTTCAATCTAACAAAAAACAAGAAAATAACACAAAGTCATAAAAAACAACTTTTTTATATAATTTCTTCCCTTCTTGTTAACCCTTTTATTTTCCATCTTCGACTCTAGCAAACCATGCCCCCTCCCCCTCGGAAAAAAAGCGTAAAATTACATAATATTATATACTTTCTTCGACATGAAAATAGACAGGATCGACCAACAAAAACCAACAAAGCACAATTTCCACACTATGCCTATACCTAAATATTATCATCTTATTACTACTCATATTATATGCATGTTTATTAACGTGTGGTCCTTTCATTTTCTCTATTTTGTATTCTGCCAAAACACGCATAATATACATACATACATGTTGCATAAAAAGCCATGTGATTCTTTTTATTGTCATTTTCCTGTCGGATGAAGAAAAATATATGTGCTTAGATAGGTACATGGTGTATGCACGCTCATTTCTCTCTTTCTTTCCATATTTCCCCCATTTTTATTAGTATCTTGTATTCCATTGTTTTGAAGGAGAGATATAAATACCTATATAAAAAACGAATGGCTTTCCGCAAGCAAGAAAATATGCTAGTCTTGCACTTACATAGTTGCACGGTTGGATGGTTACTCAGACAGACAGAGCGAGAAGAAGAAGAAGAAAAAACAGGAAAGGAGACAAAGTCAGATAGATAGTAAAACTGATACAACTGCCCTTTTGCTTTTTTTACAGCTTTGAAAAAAAAAGTTTTACTATTCTTCTTGTTCGGTCGTCGGTCCCTTTTCTCAAAAGAAAATAGAGAGGAAAGTCCCTCTGGAGTTGGAAAAACTGCTAGAAACTACACTAGAGAGAAAGATGCAAAGAAGAAATGCATGAAAGAAGTTGAAAAAATGTCCATTTTTTGTTTTTTTTTAGATAGGTATATAAATAAATATATATAGGGTAATAATAATACAATGCCATCCCACCAACACCACCACCATACCATCACAGACCAATATCCTGTCCTATCATTCCATTTACATTAGATTAGATTACATTTTACTACAACTAGTGGAAAAAAACAAAATAAGAAAATAGAAGCAGGAAAAGCGGTGGTGGTGTTGGTAGTCAGCAAAACCATGAAAGAAAAGATGAGAAGAAAACTCCATTTTAGAGCCATTTTCTATCTCTCTCTGTGTCTGTGTGTGTGCTTTTGTCTTTTCCTTCGTCTCGGTCTCCAGGCATGACTCGATTTATTCACCAGCCAACAACAGCCCTACCACTATCCCACCACTATCACCAATCTAAATCCAATGTCAGGCCATTTGCCACTGTTAGCCTTTTTTTACTGCTGGACAATAATATTACGTTTTTCCATCTCTTTCCTTCCTTACCCGCTTTCTTCCTTTTGCTCTGCTTTTCTCTCTCTCCGAGAACTCCCAAGGGAAATACAAGTGACATCATCAGTAGCATCTGAATACAGCGAAAAAAGGGAAAATAAAGTAAAATAAAAATTGAGCTGCACATAAAAATAACCAGAAATAAGACGGGCAGATATAGACACATTTTATTTTCCTCTGTCCACCACCATCTCACGTCTTGTACATGGTCAAAATAACAAAAGGATAAAAATGTTTTTTTCATGACATCATTTGCACTCTGTGCATCGATCCAATTTCGTTTGCCGTTGAATTAGTATTGGAAACCTTAGAAACGGTCGTTGTTCGTTACTGTGTTATGAAAACGCATATAGATATGAATATAATGTTATTGTATATAGAGATAGGTAAGTATACATATACATGCAGTTTTTATAATATATTATTATAATATTTTAACCCTTTCATTTTATTCAACCAAGCCGAATTTTTAATTCAGCAGAGTGTTTGACTGACTGGTTGGTTGGCTGAAAGAGAGAGAGACATTCTAATTGTAAAATTAGAGCAGAGAGGAGAGAGTATTATGAGGAGTAGTAATGTAGAAGCGGATAAAAAAGAATAAAATCAAAACGAGACCATAAAATGGAAGCATGGATAGGTTGTATGAACATGCCTCAACTATTATTATGACTGCTACGTGAGCTGCTTAAATATTCAGTAGGCGAAAATATCACCGAAAAAAATACAACGGAGAGGAAGAAGGAGCTTTTGCATTGCGGTGCAGCGCTCTTCTCTCCTTTTGCTTTTGTGTAATGTCCTGATGGTCATGATGGTGATTATGAGAGCGTGATCAACGTCCTTCTCTTCTTCATCCCTTGAAAATTTCTGCTGGCACGCAGCAATGAAAAAAAGTGCATTTGTCTATAAATATTATATATGTTTTTAGCAAATGCAGAAATACACCACAAGATTTTCTGTTTATCAGGAAGGCCTTAGAGAGCGGACAACTTGTAGCCTGAAAAGAATTTTTGTATGTTTTACTACCTACTATACTGACTGACTGGTCAACTTGCCATACGCTAGCATAATTTGTATATTTTCTATTTTTTTCTATTTTTTATCAATAACAATTATATTTATACACAGCGCATAGTGTATACAACGTGTATAATAATATGTACACATATGCTACTGTATGAAAATGTGTCTTTGTTTGTGCATCTGCTCTTCCACCGTCGTCGCAGCATTTCCTGTGGAATTCTTTTTTATACTTTCGCTGATGGCTTATCTGAAAAACAGGCAGTTTGAAACTGAGAGAGAGAGAGCGAGGATCACATAATGAGCATAATGGGAGAAGGGGCACACATGTGTGCATAAATTTTAAACTCATTTGCATAATATCTTATAGGACAACAACGACCATGATGTCAGGCATGCCTGGTAATAAATCCGGGTGTCCTTTTTCTTCTCCTTCTTTGCATACTCACTCTATCCATCTCTAAACCCTGCTATTTTATATGCATTTAAAAAATAAAATCTCCACAGCAGCCGCAACAGCAGCAAGCAAAACGAACACTCAAATCTGCTCTGCAATGTCACCGTTATTATGACTTTACCATGCAGTACCGCTTTACTAGTAACGGAATACCTACCTACTACATGTTTATGTATGTTGTTGCATTTACCATCATTATTTATGGGATGCATGCAGGATGCTCGTTTTTTTCTTGCTTATCAGGAAAGCCCATGCATGTACCAAACTGGCTTACCATTTTTCTTCCCTTTAAGCTTCATTTTTTGGCATTCGTTGTTGTCGTCGGTCAGCAGTAAAGTATGTTTTATTAAGTAGTGGACTGAAATAAATCTGCTTATGTATGCATCACTGACAATCACCATGATATTTACATCTTTTTTGTCATTCAATTCACTTCGGGGGATGGGTAACATGAGATAACAGATGAAGAGAGAAAGACACTCTGGTTTTTTTTTCTCATCTTCAACTGCTCGCTAAATATTTCAAGTGATCTCAAAAATGCTAACCAAAAAATACTTGAAATACACCCATTTAATTAATAGCCCTTATTACTAATTACAGTGGCTACATAGTCATTATGCAAACTAGATAGATATGGGCTCCTTCGACCAGAAAGAGAGATGAGCTGGGAGACACTTGGCATCCTCTTATAATATCTACCTATAATATTTGACAATACAATCTGTGTTTCATGCAAATTAATACAGTAGACATTGATCCTGTCTAAACTCTGCAGTTTAACATTCAGTAATAATTTTTTTTTTCTCAGATGACGAAAAAATTGTGATTTTTTATCTCCTCGAATATTGGCAACGATGATGATATGTTGGCTATACGATACTGGATACTTGAGAGTTGGTGAGAGTTATGCAAAGTAAAAAAAGGAAATATGGACGAAAGAAAAGAGTAAAAAAAAATCAATAAATTATTCGCCCATGGCCACACCACTCTCTCTGTTTCCGTATATTAAATGTATGTAAAGCCAGTCTACGATGGAGCATCACTGCCACCGTCACAATCCCTTTTTCTCTGTCTCTCTCAGGAAAAAACCTCAACCATCATACATACATTATACATCTAGTAGTACACACATCATCATGCACTTATTATCTGTATTATTATTATAATGGGCACATAATACAAAAAAAAATACACTTGCATAGCTAACATTATGAAAAAATATATAGATGTGCTCACTAATACCTAGTATGTGTTCCATCATCTATCTTTCCAACTTTTAGTTGTAGTAATGTCGTTCCTACTTTCCTCCACCGTTTCGTACATTAGCCTCCTTCTTCGATTCCATCGAGAAGCAAGAGTAGACCCACCACCACCACATCGACAAAAAAAAATACATCGATAATCTCTCTCGCTCGCTCTCTACTTACAACTCACTGAATCCCACACGCACACACACAAATATCAGCCAATATCCATCGCCTATATGAGTCAAGCCAAAGAAAAACCAAACCACCATCATCACTAGTACTAAGGCTTATTTTTCTATCGTGTCCGGGCACTACTCCTGTATTATTGCTATTTTTTTCCTTTCTTTTTCTTCTCCAAGTTGAGCATGTTATTATGCAAAGATTATTTTCTTCTTTTGGGCTGAGACCCCCACCACAAGAGTCATGAATATCATTACATTATTTACAGTAGAATGAAACTTTTTTCATAGGGATCAAGTCAAAAGAAAGAGGGAGAGAGACATGTAGACTGTCAATCACGAGGAATCGAATGCATATAAGATTGCAGTTTATTTATTAAGGGGCTTCCTGAGAGAATGAAGGAATAGAAAAAAAGGTGAAATAATTTAATAATGAATGGTTTTTTTTGTCTCTCGAAATTTATTATCTCGATATGCAACGCATATGGCGTGGATAGATGTAGAAATAATGGGCTCGTGTTATTTGTGGCTGTGGCTGAGCAATGAGATGTTATTGAACATGATGATTGATTTTATTGATTGTATGTGCGAAACCAATAATGAACGGACAATGATATGATGATGGAGAAGTAGAGAGGAAATGATATGAAATTTGGTGGCTGATTTTATTTTTATTCTTGTTTTGAATACAGATGCTTTGCTGAGAGCCTACTTTTCATTGAATGATCAATGAGTATGTATAAAGAGGTTTGAAAAGAAAGACAAAAGAATGATGAAGACAAAGAAAGAAAAAGAGAGAGCTAGGAGAAGCATTAGAGAGATTGCTGAATGTTGATGGTAAAATTTTTGATTTTTAAACAACAAACAAATGCATAAGAGCACAAGGATATATATTTATTATGCCTTTCCAAAGTGTATACGAACACCTTAGCATAAATACTTTTAACATTTTATTCTGCCTAAATTCATGAATAGAGAAGTTTTGTTAACCATCATCACTAGCATCCCGTAGTCGTCAATAACAAATGACATGAGCACAATACTTAATGTTTTAATAAACTTTGTTGTTTATGAAATGTGTACTCTGCGGGTATGCATATTTTCTGAATAAAATAATTATATGGTGATAATAAAAGCACTGGGAATAGTAGGCAATCATAATGGACAAACAGGTAGTAAGGCTCTAACTGACTGATTGACTCAATAAAAGAAAGGAACACAATAGATTGCAAAGAGAAAGGGTGAAAATTATAAAGAAGTTGATTTTTTTTGGTTTAAAAATCTACCTCAAGGGACGGACAGACATCCAGTCCAAAAGAATATAACAAAAGGGATGAGGTGTGTTTGTGAGATATTATCAGTTTAAATATTTGGTAGTTTGAAAGTTTTTGAAAAGGCAGCGGATGAAACATTCAAAATATCTGGTGAAATATGGCATCCCTTCTTATTCTTTTCTTTTCAATGGAGCTTGCT
Organism: Willowsia nigromaculata; assembly: GCA_034700605.1. NCBI lineage: Eukaryota > Metazoa > Arthropoda > Collembola > Entomobryomorpha > Entomobryidae > Willowsia > Willowsia nigromaculata. The sequence continues at coordinate 7,499 of JAQIXX010004165.1, forward strand.
TCTTGTTCTTTATTGTAAACAAATAGGCTGTACAGTCATTAATTATATTTTTGTATAATGTCAATCATAAGCGGTTTTGATTATTATGTACAGTGCAGAACGAAAGGTGTAAATGACTTTTGTAGCGGAACTAGAACAATAGCAGTTTTACATTAAAATCTAATAGGAGAAAAATAATCAAGAAATTTCCTATACACAAAAAAAACTATTCGTATTTTCATTTCGTTCAGCATTATTATTTAATCATCCCGTTTGTTCAATAAATTAACAGCAAGTTTGTAGCTAGTAGCTACTGCCTATAGACATCACTGTCAGTTGAGAAATAACAATGTCATCCAAATTATTAGACGTTTTTCACCAGGGCGCGCAAAACTTGTAGGGAAGGCTTTAAAATAATTTTGCCCGTGAACTACAAGAGGCAATCCTCAATCCTCCTCTCTCGTTTTTCGTGTAATCCCATTTTGCAAAAAGATTATTACTACAAAGTACATCACAAAGTGGTTAGAAGAGGGACAAAAGTACTGATAGAGCTCTAGATCTGTAGCTCCACTACAAAAAAACATTGAATAGGTACGTACATATTAGCTGGTGTTTCGTTCAAACTGTTTATTTGTTTAATTTATGCCTGCTAATTCATCATCAAACGAAATATTTTTCCATTCTTTTGTTGTACATCTATAAATGGCTGGATAGATGCGGCCTCCTCTGATGTCCTCTCTTAACAGGACTAAACCACTTTTGCCTGTACAAGGTAAACTGAAAATAATTGATGATTATTAAAGTCGGAAATCGCGGATTCCCCAACTATAGCAGTTCACTTTTAATATAATATTTAATCTAGTAAAGTTTACCCTCATCATAGGTGCCACGCCTCGTTAGAAAATGCGCTGATTAAAAATAAATTCTCTATTTGTTATCCCTTCGCTCTTACTTTATCCACGTCATCATTCCAACTCTGTTCATATACTTTGGTTCACAGTCCATGACATTTATGATGAGTACAAAACTAAACACACAAAGCTGCAAAAACTTCAAGAATGCCTAGGTATACATCACAACAACATGATAAAATAGCCTGAAAATACGCAAACATTCAATTTCCCTTTCTCTTTTCAGATGAAAATCCTCGATGGGATCTTTTTTAACCCTTCCTTACCTGTGGCCTAGCCTATGTCTGCTTACGTAACTGCAAGTTAGCACTGCCAACAAAATGCCATTTTTTCTATCATGAAGATGACAATCATGATGATGATGAGTACTATTCTCTGCTTTTCTTATCATCACGATTCACTCTCTTTTCATCTCTTCTGTTGCTTCTTATTTTCGCAGTAAGCCAAGTGAAAGGTACAAGTCGATGCATAAAGGATTTTCAGTGTTGGATGATGATGGGAAGAAGAATAAAGGAGGATCAAGTCGGAGAGTTATTTTTTCAGAGTACACGTCTTAGTACCCCATCCTCCTCCATCATCATCATCACCACCACCTTATCATTATTATTAGGCTGACTGCGAATGTGTGCATACATTACACAAATTTTTCATCATAATCATGTGAGAGATGAGTTGGAAATGCGTTTTGTTGGAAGGGTGGTGGTAGTAGTGGTAGGAGGTAATCATGATTAATACTTGTACAGAAAGAGAGCAAACTGCATGCATACATGTATCTCTAGACTCTAGACATACCCAAAAAATCATATTCAAATGCTGATGATGAAGACGCTAATACTAATAGGAAAATAAATAGTAAATGTGTATTACCCAACGCAGTACAGGTAGAAAAAATGTCTTTGTTGGTGTTGTTATGTTGCTAGAAAATGGAATGTGTATTTTTTTTCATCATGATCATTCCTGTCGTCAGCCAATTCACTGTGATCATCACATCACGGATGATGGGCTCCGTCCTTTTTTTATAGATTCATCTGAGAAAATCTTGTGTACTGTCTCACCTTTCTTCTTCTTCTTCGTCTTCCTCTTCTCTCTCTCTTCCCCTTCTTCTCCTTCTTCTTCAACGAAGATCATATTAAATTATTGAGTCATGAGAATTTTCAATTTTCATCACTTCACTACTGACTACTTTTACTTCATCATCATCATCATCAGAACCAGCATCAAAGCAAAATCGCAAAGAAGAAGAAGAAAAAAGGAATGAAAGAATCTCGTTGAGCTTCTGCTTCAAACTTTGTCGTCGTCTTTTTATTTAGGTTTTTTATTTATACACGGGGTCATGCACGCATATATATAATACATTACCCTTTTACTCTCATCCTCATCATCAGGTATTTTTTGTCACTTCTTTTTTTCCCACCTTTACCAAACACAAAGAGATGAAAAAAGGTGTCGCAATTTTTTTCCTCTCCTTCCTCTGATCCTGCCTATCTTTCGATGGAATTACTATGGGCCATGAACATGTAAAGGAATTCTAATTCCATTCTAGAAAGAATTATTTACGTAAATAGGAAAGATGAAGATGATGAGTGTGTAGGTTGGCTTTGCTTTTTTTTGCCTTGACTTCCTCGAGGGAAATCTAATCAGGAAATTCCAGTAGTACCAGTCATATAATAGTCAACAGAAAAGAAAAGAAAAAAAAGTCAGTCAAGTAAAGTCCATGTGTGTGATCTGATGATCACATGTGTACAGAGGGCTCTGCTATATATGAAAAAGGAAATAAATTATGCGATGAGATGTTGATGCATGAATTGAACTACTACATGTATGCATTCATGCATTACCTTCATGACTCACTATAGAGTTGGATATTTTGAAAGTAAAATAATAATAATAAAGTAACGTATTAAAAAGTGTGTGAGGTAAAAAACGCTACTGCTAAATGGGTATACATGGGTTTCAGTGTTGGGAGAATGGAAGGTGTGATGTGAGAGGAAAGGAAAAGACTTTACTGAACAAAAAAAGGACACATAGTTGGAGAACAGACTGATCAGATGAAACGACCTGGGCCCTATGAAGCCTTTTTTCCTTCTTCTTACATTCTCCTTCCGTCCTTTTCTTCCTTTTCTCATAATTCTTTGCTCACTCAGTCATGATGATGCTGGAATGGATGAGTGTCTCAGACAAAAATGAGGATGAGCAGTAGTAGAATATTTTCAATAAGCTTTATTATTAACCCTTTTTATGAGCAACACTACAAAGGCGCGTGCTATAATGAACAAGTCTCTGTGAAGGTACGGAGTATACACATTTGCAAATGAAATTGACAAACCTACGTTAGGTCACCTCTGTGCGAATATATGATTCAATACTATGTGTGCTACATTCATCTAATGGACTTTATAAACATGATCAAAGAGCAGAAATAGTATAATACTAAATGATCTGACAAACAAATTGTATTGGTTTTTGTAATAGGGCTTTTGGACATGGAGTTGGGAGTCGGCAACGGAGAACAAGGGGGAAATTGATACTTGCGTACTGGCAACTACATAAAAATCCAGAAGCTGCTCGTTCCAGTGGACCTATTACGCCTCTCGTTCCCTGCCTGGCCAGTGAGGAGTCTTGCTTGTTATAGTGGTGGTGATGGTGATAAATGTTTTGCCATTATCAATCTTTTTGCAATAGTGAATTATAAAAGATTTTTATGATGAAGACGGCAAGTGATGTTTGTTTTAAGTATTCTATCTAGATAATATGCTTTTTTACTTTAAATGCATGTGTTTAATTTTTTGATTTCCTTTGTTTTCACTTTTCAGTCGTCACCGTGTTGGAATTGTACCTGTTCCCTTTCATCTCTCATCACATCACAAATTATGAACCTTTATGACTTCTCAGTTTCATTGTTGGAGACAATGCCGATAATCGCATAATATTATCATTAAGGATAGTAATAAGAAGAGGAATAAAGAAAAGTACAGAAAAAGGAATTACACAGACGGAAAGACGAGTACATGAATTCTTCTACTAGGTTCTAAGAGTAAAACAGACTCTTTATGTTCGTTTATTAAGTTTCAAAAAGAAACGTCCCTTTCAAAACTGTATTACAAAGTTGATGACGATGATAATATTATTTCATAGAATTTTATTCACCTTGCTCAATCTTCCTCTTTGCCTCTGCTCAGATGAAACCCTTTGAGTAAAACAACAAGGGCTGGGAAAAAAATAAATCAAAACTCGTGAAAAGCAACTCCACTCGACAAAAAGATTCCCTTTGATGATATTGATGATCCTGACTAAGGTGCTATATATCCTCTCCCAGTTTTTACTCTCTACCCGTCTTCTGTGACCGATGATCCATCATTATCATCGTTATCATCCGATAGTTTCGTAATGCTAGTAATGATGATGATGAGAAAATGGGACAATTTATTGAGCTTAATAGACGATGATGATTATGCTGATCCTTTCATGTTTCTTTCACTACGACAAGTAAACAAAACATTAAAAATATTTTAAAAGGAAGCTGACGAAGAGAAAAGGGGAAAGGGTGAAGATGAAGGGAACCCTTTCCTTTTAACTTTTATTTTGGTAAGATGTACAGAGAGAGTAAATGGAATCGGTGAAGGGACAGAGGAATAGCTAAAGCGGTAGGGAAGATGACAGTAAATTTTCTCACCGTTTGTGAATGCACTCTTTATGAATGAATCCCTCAAAATTAATCACTCATACAATTACAATCAACCAACGAGTCAAATACCAAGAATGATGCCCTTTCCTTCACTCGTTTTGCAACGGTAGGTTGTCCTGAATGCTGATGATGATATTCATTGTGTAAATGCAGTTGGCACAAAACATTACGCGATGTTTGATTTTACAAAGTGCTACACTTCGATGAAATACAGTTCTACCTCTACTGTTGTCAATTTATTACATAAACGAGAAATATTAAAAGTTCGAAATGCAAATCGTATCATAAAAGTTTTATCTTAAAAATTACTAACCCTATTCATTCGTAAACGTATTATACTCAACCTAAATAAACAATTAAAAATAAGTAACAAAATAAGATATTGAAACAAACATATTTTTGCGGAATTATACTAATGTTACGTGTGTAAAATCGTGCGTTTAAAAAAAATTAGTGCGACTTGAAACAAAAATTACGCTTACTACCTAGTCAACATTATTAATTACTTGCTTACATAATGAATTTTGCTTAAACCTATTAATGTTACTTAGAAGTATAATTCATTGAATTCTGTACACAGCAGTAAAGCAATAGCGCAAAGTATTGGAGGCAAATGTGTCCGTCCACTTGCTGTACATAAATCTTATCTTTATCTTAAGAGTAACTTGTATTCCTAGTATAACAATAAAATGTGTCTTAATTATGTGTGATATATACATGAAAGTCACCAGGTTACTTCATACAACCAGATAATCGGTTTGAAAAAACCTATCTTGGTGTTTAGTATTAAAAGTTATTACATGGTATATATTTTACAAATCCTTGTACACATAAATATTATACCTACGTTATAAAAAAGGAAATAATACGACTATCTAAACTATATTTGCTAAAATCTAATAATAAACGTGATACCAGGTTCAAACAGATTGAGATCCTTATCAACGTGATCTGCATTGGTGGTAAAATATTTTCCGAGGCTCCTGGAATTAAACGAGTACCAATAAAAAACTAATATTATAAATTATGCCTAAACGTGCCTTTCTTGTAGTGTAGGCAATAAAAATGTATCTAAATGTGTGTATCTTTGTTCGATTTCATAAAAATACTCACCAAGTTTGGTTCGGACTTTTCATAATCTTCTTGGTCAAGGGGACCCTGTATCTGCTCAAACCCCATCCCAAGGTCGCAATCCTTCCTCTCCAACCCGTTTTCGAGAGTGTACGGCTCCTCATCTTGCTCTGGGATGTCAATGCATACAACTTTAAGCATTAAATATTTCACCATTAGTTTGGTCTTCCACAAGGTCCACATAATTCTGAAATCTTCAGGTCCACCTTGAGATCCTCAGACAGGTTACAGCGCCAAGATTTTCCTTAGTGTTTTCATAGAGCTTTTATGTCTTTAGCAAATCTGACGTGAACCCTAATGAGTTATTCCACTAATCACACTAACAAGTGTAACAAGTCTCTTATCAATCAGTGTAAAAACAATTTAATTTTAAACTTTCGACTGTGGTACTAGTACAGTTGGGTGGTCAAGCACTATGAATCTTGCTGCTGAAAGCATTACTTTTCTCAGCGTATCAAAATCTCAACTGACAAAAAATTGAAAAACCAAGATCAAAACTAAAATAACCTACATAAGACTTCATATACAAGTGTATCTGAATGTAGTGAATTGTTTCATACATTTCATGCAAATTGAAAGGGATAATATCACATACAAATACATTCAAATTCATTCCCTTTCTGCTTGAAAATATGCTACCAAGATTCTTGGTCCAAGAAGTCATTCATTAGTACAATCATAATACAGCTATAGTTTTCCATCCTGTCCTGTCTTTGGACACCAGTTCCGAGTCTGGCTTTGGTTCATTGAACACGACCAAAAAAGCGTACACTATAGTCTCAAATGTAATCAAACAAAAGGATCCACATCAAGTAAAAAAATTCAAATTATTCTCTCAAATATCTAACGAAAAGTATCCCAGTAATTTTCCACCCAAACTCATTTCCCCTCTGTAGCCCTCATTCCTTTCTTGTACTTGTGTTGTCTGTCCGTCGTCGCGTCCTCCGCGTCCCCTATTTATTTTTATTACACGCTACCCGCCGATCCCACTTTCCAATTTTCTCTCTTTCCCTTAAAAATGGATATGGATAATGGAGTGAAATGGATGGACGAAGGAATTTTATTTCTATTCTTGGCGCAATGGTAGGATCATCCCAGCACCAAAAAATATGCAGCATCAGCAGTAGAAACGCCACCAACAAAAGGGGAAACTGATAGCTGTCATTCAAATGGACCATGATGATGAGAAAAAAACGCATCAAGAAAAGAACAAGCCCATAATACCATGCTACTACGATCGCATTTGTGTGTCCTCCGAAAAAGCCAGATAAAATGACACGATAAATAGTCAGTGGGAGTCAAGAAAATAAGGAGAAAAAATAGTACTCTTTTTGCTTTGCTTCTGCTGCTGATGTCATTCCATTTTCTCTCTAAACTGATTGCATTCACTTCCAAATGGTCTCCAGAAGAAGACCAGTAGTTTTTCTCCATCTATCCATCGACTTGACTTTGCCTTCTTTCACGATGATGGCCATTCCATTTTCTACAGAGAGCAGCAACAGTATTATGACTACATATATATCTCGGCATGTAATCTCCATCTTTTTTGTTCCATTCCAACAACAATCCACATCCCAATATACACAGATAGCCATTTTCCATCTCCACTTGTTTGTCGTTGACTCAGAGACTTTGACTCTGTGGGAGTGAGTGAATGGCCTTTTTGCATTCCCTCTCGCTCTCCCATCCCATCATCCCTCGCGAATAACAATAAAAGCGAGAGAAAATTGTCAAGATAAAAAATATATAATACACAGGACATCAGCATGGACAGCATTATAATAATGGGGAGAAATGCAATTCTCAGCAGAAAAAAAAGTCAAGTTTGCTATCGTATGGTTTTTTAGTATGACCATCACCATCAGTATCATCATTGCAGGGATCATTACACAGTCAAGTTGAAAAAAGTGGCCAGGCACGATGAGGAAAAAACATGCGATAATAAAAAGTAATTTCCATAATAATATCCATTCAATCCATACGACTGTCTAGTAGTAGACACAGACTCGCACACACACACGGGTACTTTTGCTACTTGGACATGAATGGACACACGCGGAATCAGCATTTCATTTAAATTAGGCATTGACTACTGTCGTCTGCAATTCTAATCTGATATTATTTTTTGCTCTTGCCTCTTCTTCTCGTCCCTACTTTTTAACAGACCTAAACTACTTGCCTTTGCATTCATGCATACTTTATTACCCAACTGAGTTTGTCCCTTTTTGCTAGACATTTTCCATAGAAATAAATGCTTGATGGTCGTCTGGTTTGGAAAATAACATTTTCAAGAAAACTTTTTTAAAATTCGTCTTTGTACTAGTAGTAGCAGTAGTGTGGAAGAAACTCATGGCCATGATGACATGTTGGACTTGTGACGTGGACAAGAAGCATTTTTTTTTTCGTGGAATTTTTTATACAGAAAAGTAGGTTCATAAAAAGTATGTTGGCGGTTTTCAGCATTTTTTCGACCGTCTTTCCCTTTTCTCTTTTTTCTAGCTTATATAATGTGCTTTTCCCGTTTTTCCAGGAAACGTTTGAATATTTTATAAAGAGAAAAATAAAAATCCCCAATGGAGTTGGTTTTTCTCCGACTTTCCATTTTGCTACTTTGAATGTTGCCATATCATGCTGCATATATCGTACATAGGTATGTGATACGAAGAGTTATAGTAAATAAATAGAATTTTCTTTCATTTTTTCAACAGCGGATTACTGTGGTCTGGTCATCATGATCATCACTGCCACGATCATTATCATTTTTTTAGGTAGAATGCAAAAAAAACGGGAGAGGAGCACACAAAACTGCTTCTGATCCTCTCTGCTTTTCATACCCACTTGTTCCTCTTCTATTCATGATCTACGTCCTGACGCACATCCGCTTTTCTTCTCCATTTTCTTGGACAAACCACACGGACAAGACCAGGAAGCTGACTACAAGACCCTACCAGACTTTTAGTAGACCAGCACACCACCAGCATTATCATCATGAGCCATGCTGAATGAGCATTTTCCCATCATCAGCATCCATTTTATATTTGCCCAACTACCTTTTCCACTTCACCACATGCATAATACATAAAATGTTCCTCCACACACATGTACACAAAACTCCCTCCATTATTCCTCCTTCCTTCCTCCCAATCCCATGATGATGATGATCTTGTTGGACGTTCTTTTTTTTCGCCAACTAAACCAAACCAGCCAGCCTTACTACGTGTTTAGGAAATGTAATGGCTTGTTATTCCCTTCCTCCTCCTCATCTCTCTCTCACCAAAGAACATCAAGCGCAAATGTAACAACACACGACATTCTAAAAGGAAAAAGTAGCCCATCTCGTCCAATAATAAGCTTTACTACTGCTACTTGACTTAAAATAATAAAATAAGTAGTCAAATAAAACCGGTATCCACACTAAAACCACCAGTCAGTCAACAAGAGAGGAAAACGTAAATTCATCTTTTTTTATTTTTCTTTCCATTTTTATCCCAGATAAAAATCTCCTTCTGTATTCATTCCTATTCCGTATTATTGGTATTCCATTTCTGCTGTGAAAAAAATAAAGGAGAAGATTACTTTTTAAATTGAAGGATGATGATGATGATGATCTGGTCTCTCGTCTGCTTTTGAATACTCATGTCTACTCTCTGTCTTCCTGTCTTGTTCCCCTTCTCCCCCTTTCTCCGTCAACCGTAAAGTCCAGCAGCTTACTTTCTCATTTTTATGACCATGCTTTGAATTTTTCATTTTGTTCCTTTTTCGAAAGAGGCGGAAAAGGGAAAGACGAGAGGAAGGGAAAACGGAGAAGAACTAGAAGGGTAACTGACCCATGGAAGCAACTATCGGATACTATTGAAAACGATAAGCCGACGAACTATTGATGA
>JAQIXX010004166.1:0-17087 GCA_034700605.1 Willowsia nigromaculata
ATGTATGGAGAGCCAAGAAGGCGGCAAATACACTTCTCAACAGAAGCATTTTGCATGTGTAGCCGCCTGCAGAGTACCAGAGAAAATACAGGCATACTTGTGTGTTTACTAACCATTGTTGTTGCTGTTGAATGTTGACTCGTTTTCTTTTGACATGACTGACTGATTACTTTTTTATGATGACTGTTTTGTGTCTGATATATTTATATACATATGCACGAGATGTCCAACAGTCCAACTACAGGACAGCTTAACACGAACATTTATGAAAATATTCTTCACCAAGTACATAACAAGCTTATTATTAGAAGAGATATGAGTACCTAAATATCTGTTTGACGAGTGGAGACTTAATGATAGTTACATTAAAAATAGAAATAAATGATGATTACACTTTGAATCTTGCTGATGATGATTTTCATACCAAGTCATATTTTGAATTTTAACAGATAACCCGTGTCTTCCTCATAACAATATTTTCCTTCACGATGATGCTAAATATACACAAATACATGTATCATAAGTATGTGATTACACTAGCAGTTAGGCATGCATGAAAGACGAATACGGAGGATAAGTTTATTGGTACATTCTGGTGTGTTGCCAGTTTCTGTACTTGATGTGGCTCTACTGCTTGTGTGCCTCCGGATAAAAACCATATGCCAATGTCAGTCAACTTGTCAAAATCTAGTAGATTGATAGCAATAATTATAATTTCAAGTGAGTACACTAGCAGTAGTAATAACTGCTGATGATGATCATCATCAGCATTGTTATAAATAAATACAACATCAACATTTTTTTAGCTTTTAAACGTTGGATCATTTGCCTCTAATAAATAGGTAAATATGTATACCTATAGTTATACTTAGCTGGTGTGTCTGCTTAAAAGTTCGGGAAATGTTTCCAGTTGACGCTGATGCTACATGCTGCTAGTAATGATTATAAATATTTGTCATCTTCAGTCATGCCGGTTTTTTAGTCTTGTAGGCATATTATGGGGTCGTGATGCTGACTTGATTTGATGCAAGAGTAAGGAAACAAAATCTAAATCATCCTGTAAGATTTCATCTAGTTTAAAGTTTGGTTTTATAATTATTTTAATGGTTTTATACTGAGTTTTGATTTGATACACGATGCCATGAAGCATTTATACCGTGTACAGACTACATCATTGCATCATTATGGATTTTCGATTGAAGATAATTTCCTACAGGCATTCTTTATAAAATAACAAAATAAAATAAAACACAATTAGAAAAAATTGCCTTAATTTGGCACATATTACTGGGTTGGTACCAAACACCTTGACAAAGTGACTCTAATGTGCGTGCATTATGAGAATATACAAAAATTCTGCTTCTTACTTGATACTGATTTTAATTTATTTAAATTAAATTCATCCACTGACCTTGTTTTATGGGCAGAGAGAATCGAATGAAGTCATTTTTGACATTGTATTGCATTCATCACCACCCCTTTCCTTGCTATTTTTTATTGTGCTTACGGAGCAGTCTGTTTTTGTCTCTGTCGACAGAAAAGGCAAGCATGTCACATTGAATTGCAGTTGAAATGACAAGAGCTAAAAATATTCATTGTAATTGTGACTTGCTTTCAATCTTGCTGTCATCAGTCATCACATCGTGCAAAATATTTATGTAATTGAGATTTGATCTGATAATCTTCTAAACTTTTCATCTTCAAAGCTTGCTGTATACTAGTACCATTTTACAACTATTAGGACTAAACAACTACATTCCATGGCATGGCAAAAAATGGATTCCAATGTATATTATGTAATAGTTGGCAAATCAATCAAACTCAATTCAATACTATAGGCAATCATAAATATAGAAGTATATTCGAGTATAAAGTATAAAGGAATGTGTCAACATTCATACCTATCCAATAGTTAGTATCTGCAAAGTTCTTATCATATTATGTAAGTGTGATACTGCAAAAGAAAGGGAAATGGAACCTAAACTGTTACAACAGAAATTACAATTACGAATACCGATGATGTAAGGCGAAAGATGAATCTTGTTTGAAGAACTTTAAGACTAAAGTATAACAATCTTTCCTGGCTCTTTCCCTTGCGCTTTAAACTCGATTTTCTTATTTTGCTTCTCTGAATGAATAAACTAAAATAAAGAAAGCAAACCGGTTTCACACCCTAATTCACATTATTTATAAATTAAGGCACCTTAAGTCAAACGAAGCTCTTAACAATTGTTTAAATTATGACGAAAATAAATTACACCTTAAATAAATGTTTAACCAATAATTATCATGCTTCTCCTCTCCATCATCTTTTACTTTTCTCGTTGGAAAAAAATTAGAACAGTAAACAACTGTAGAGTTGAAGCATCATGCAAATCGTTTCTCTTTCTTGAAACGCGTTTACACGCCCAATTTCCAGAATCTTTCTTTGTATGAAACATGAAATATCAGACTGAACTGTTTACTTCCGATCTAGTTTACACATCATTAAACGATTTGGATATAAGAAGGTAACTTTCGTAAGATTCCTGATGACTTCTTTTGCATAAATATGTTCAACCAATCACAAAAATGTTTTGACGTGAGTCAGATTATGATTATGCCAATTACGAAAGTAAGGGTGAAAATTTATTACATTTTCCAGCATTTATCATGATCTGAGGTAAGAATTATGCATTTACACAACGTATTTACATGCTGCTGTATCATTACTTTATTCATTATTTAAATGATCAAAATTCCACACTTCATTGAATTGTCTGATTATATGTGGAGTTAGTATGAAATACTGTTCTACCATCGTATCAGCCGTAAACTTGTTTGTCTCCCTGTCGGTTATATGTCCAAAAAAGGACAGGCAATGGAACGTGAGTTAGAACGGTCTAAAAATGGAGAAAATTCATTTGTTTGAAGATGAGAGGATTGAGTATTTACACAGTAGTCGATAACACAACGACCAAGTTTTCATCTTTTATGTCTCACGCGTGTAAAATAAAAATGAGTCTACAAATTGCAATAGAATATAATCGATAAATATACGGTAGGTAAGCATCATTAATGTGTCATCATATTAGTATTTTCTTTCTGTACAACTGACGAGGGCAAAAAATGTTCCTTCAATAATACCTATACTTTGAAGGTTTTGGATCAGGAGGTATCCAATTTTTGGCATCCATAACTGCTACAAAGAAAGCTGAAAGTGAACTAAAGGACATCTCTGTAGTCAATTTGTTTGTATAATTATCATTTGTAATGCAAACAAACTTTTAATAATGTACTAAAAACACGGCATTTGCAAATGACATTCATTTATCTATACACAAACAATAATGAAACTGTTAGAAATTTTATCACATATTGCTTGTTTTTATGTTTTGTATTACTAATTCTGTGTATGTACATATATTTATAAACAGCAGAATAATATAAAAAGTTATCATAATGAATGTGTAGTATCCACTATCATGTTTGATGTAATGGTGATATGGCATGCACCAACCATTGAATGCCACCATCGTCACGGGATTCCACACTTTTTTATAAACTCCCCATTACTTTTGACATCCGTTTTGCTCATCTCTCACTTGCCTTGTTTGCGCTTCCCTTGTTGCCTTCTCCGCTCCCTCTTGATGAAATTATTATTATGTATATTTTCCATGCGCTCTTCACTACATAATATGCGCATTATACACAACATTATGCATCATTGTTCACACTCGTTGTTAGCCAGACAAATGAGGGTTTTGGTAAAACATCTTCATGCGCAAGAAAATTTTTATATCCTTCCTTAAACAGCCATTGTAATCATGAAAAAAATTACTGCTCATCTGTTGTTGTGTTGTGATTGAATTCTGGTAATAATCGAATTGGATTTTTATTTGTGGCCGAAGCTATCTATCCCTCAAAGAAAAATGCCTTTTGGGAGCAATAAGCGAAGTCATGGTGTAAAAACAAGTATATTATCAGAGGCATATGCCAAATACGCTCACATAATTGTATAAATAAGTAGATGAATGAATGGATGAAAAAAATCATGTGGGATTGGCCTTTTTTTATTATTATTTTCATCGTCTATCATCTGAACCAGTCATAATACAACTGTAGGGATAATAAATGCAGTAAATTTTCTTCTTTGCAGTATTGAATCCAAATAAAGTTAAAAAGAAAATGATCATGATGATGATAATAAGTTGGCTTTTACACTAGACCTTTAGAGTTTTTCTGTATTTTTACCATTTGCCGTGAAGAATGAAGATTGACAGTGACAATGGCAATGGCACTGACATATCATCACGCCTCACTCGTGGAAGAACTACCAACAACAAGTCAGTTAACCTGACTTGGATTACAAGAACGAAGATGACTACTACTGCGGACCGCACACAACAACAATTTATGCCAAAAGGGGAAGAATACAGTGTCTGTTGGTTGGTGTGGATATGGCTATCAAAGCTTCCTTCATTCATATCATTACCATCATGATGATCAGAGTTAGAAGCTGAAGAACCCATCATATCACTTACAACATGAGTGTCTGTTGTGAATGTAATACTGAAGGAATTGTATTTTTTCACAGACACAATTTTTTAAAACTTATTCTTTTTCAAAAGAAGATGATATGTTGATGATGATGATGTGATTTACATATTCATGACTTCTCTCGGATAATTCATTTAGACAGATGGATGACTTGTCTCGTATGATGATATGAGGCTCTTTCTTCTTCTTTCTCTCTGTATCTCTTTCCTCTTAGGCTCTTGACGAACTATGAAATGTCATGGCTTGTCTGCCTGCCTGTATTCAACATTTTATTGCAAATTGTGACGATAACGATATGTAATTTTATATCAGATTGATTTTGATGTTAAACCATGCAAGCAATCATCGTCATTCATTATCATCCTATAAAATAAAATGCTGTACATGGAATAAAAAACAAGGCCTTAATAGGAACGATTTACCAGTTTCACATTGATTTGCATGTAATAAATAATGTTTCTTTTTTCTCTAAAAAATGTGCACCTCACCTAATAAAATGTACGAAGGTAACAAGCAATGAACAAGCAAACCGATCAATTTAGAAAGACCTGCAACTTCAACTTGAAACAAAAAAAAAACGAGAGATGTATCTTGAATCTTGACTCTTGCTCTGTTGTCTACATGTCCGCACTGGAAGGCGAAAAACCTGCGGCTGGTGTGTAGGTATCTTGTTGGCAGGATGGCATGTAATGACTAATGAAATGTAAATGCGCGTAAATTAATCGTAATGTAATTGAGCTCTTTCAGAGCAAGACAGACGAGGTGATGATGATGATGATGATCAATATTACATTATGTGAGACGGTGAGATGGGAATCGTTAATAATCTTGGGATGGCTTGTTGATCAAAATAATATGCGCATTTCAACTCAACTCTCTGCTGAACTTTTTATTTGTGTACAAATTCAAACACAAACTTATGGTACATTTCTCATAGTCCCACCATGTCACGTCCAGTTTTGACACAAACTTTCCCGTTTTATACAAGTTGCAAAAAAATGAAGGAACAGATTCATATCTATGCTGGAATAGTTGAAATTTTATATGACATTTTGCAAATATTAAAAGAAATATGTGTACTATCAGAATGGTTTATACTTCTTTAATGGGATGATTTTTATGAGTACTCGTTTGAAAAACGGGATGAATTTTAATGCAGGCATGTGAGTGTTTTGTTTTTGAGCACCAGTGATGCTGATTCTTGGGCGAAGGCAGCTTGCATAGCTTTTCAATTGTGGGTAATTGTTTCAGCAGTAATATAACAATAACTATATGATAATAAGTACATGGACATTATTTTATTGCATAACGCAAATTAAATTTGGTGCCATAGTTGGATACGCTCTTTGTTGGAAGATTTCTCCGTTTCCCTTTAATTCATTTCCTAAATGAAAGGACATGTGCTTATACTCAGTGTAAATACCTATGGGTTTCTCTAGCAGAGAACAAGCAAAATGCATGTTAAAATGCACTGAGATACATGTAATGTAAAAATAATTGCATCACTTTTCTGCTCTTGGCCAATAATGATTATAACAACATTAATAGTGCTTGCTTACACTATTACAATTTAACATTTTGTTTGATGTTCGAAATTGTGTTGGTGCTTATAAAATCCTCATATAAAACAATCCGGTTTTTCTTCATTCATTCATTTTCTCTTTTCTTTGGCCTATCTGTTTTATGAAGCAGCACAATAAAGCATCTGGCGTTTCCCTCAGGATTCAAGTCCAGCCAGACAAGAAGACTGAACTGAATCGCGACTCTTTGGGTAGAAATGCCATTTATCTTAATGTAGACCTACTATTTTATTTCATTCTCAGGAAAACGTCAAACTATTCATTACGACAGCTTACAGGGGATAGCGTCATCATCCGTCCGTGCATTTCAACTTTTTACATTATCAAATTAATGTGAACAGTGTCTTGATACATGATCTTGGATTGTGAAAGGCAAACCATTGAACATACATAACTGCATAGCTATCAGGATCATAATCGTTATTCCATAATAAGTTTTAATTGCTCTGTATGTTCTCCTGTTTAGCAACAACAATCTGATGTGATCTGATTGCAAACTGATTACATGTGATGTTTCGAACTGATTCGTTATGTAATTCATGCACTTAAACACCTTCTTTTTTTAATGACCAAGTTGCACTCTAGAGCAAATTTGGGAACTGGGTACAAGAAATGCCTAGCCCTTTTCTTTAGCGAATTTCGTTTGAACTGCCCATTTTTATTATTGCTCTACTTCCCATCATCCTCCCAAATAAACCAAACCCTATATTCCTTATTATTCCTGTGCAACTCTGCTCCAACATCGATAACAATAATTATACAATGTTAAGAAGGAGGAGAAAATTACCATTAAACCATTCATAATTACAAAGTTCGCTGCACAAAACAGCAAAAGTGAGCAGACCAAACTTGCCTTTTCCTTTTCGCACAGTTGTAATCATTTAACTTTTGATGATGGTCTTTTTGGCTTGCTAGCTATTACATTTTATTGCACTGTAGCGATGCTGTATAATATTATGCTACTCTATGTGTAATAATGATTATAATTAATCTTGTTGCTGCAGCGTAATTGTAATTTCTGGCTACATTTTACTACCGACTACTAACCGCCTTCTTCTCCTTCCTATTAGATGAAACCTCCGTAGCAGCAGAAAAATAACCGTTCTTTAAAAAAAAAAAGTCTGATCAGATTATCATGATCACACTACTCATCTTAATGATGGACTGCCAATATAATAATCATAAAAACGCTGGGAGAATCAAAAGTGAGAGGGTATATGAACTTGCACTAGAATGCCCTATTCAGGTAAATCATTGCCATACGTTTTAGGACTGTTTGCTTGAGATTTCTGCGTTTATTGCGAACAGTAAAGAGCTGAATGCATGTTTTCTAATGATGTAAACAAGATCGAGAAATTGATAAAATGACTTATACAAATGCACAAGTACAATTGATGATAGAGACAAGTTTTCTGCAGAAGATTTAGATCTTTATAATGCCCTATGCTGCTGCTGCTGCTAAAATGTCCTCTATAATATGAAGAGGTGGTGCAACTATTGCCTTGTCCATTGCAATGAGTTTTTGCATATTATACTCATTGCTTGCTTATGAGTACCTACTAATATATTTGCTCTGTGTCGATGCCAAAGAGATAATGACAGTTTTTCCTTCTATTCATTTTACTTCCACTGTGAGCTGAACTCCATTCAAGTAAAAGTGGTAGTAATGGGTGCTATTTAAGATACATTAATGTTATATGGATGTGCTTGCCTTTACTGTTACAAACATTTTTATGAGGGATATTGAGGTATTGAACTGTTGTTTTTGTAATTAGTAGGCTGCATACAGATATTTTACGACAGAAAGCCCTGCAGGTCTCAAATCAACTATTGCATATCTCCGCCTGCCCGTCTGCTATTTTAAAGGTAGCGGCCAACTACCATCATCATTTACGATCATCATCATCACATCTATTTCGTATTCTCAGTTTTTTACTTCTGCGATCCTACTCATTAAAATGTACATGTCTATTAAAATTACTGTTCTCTGTTGCTAATATGCACTGGTGAATAGGTTGATTACTACGTTTGTGTTGGGCTACCTAACATCCCTGACATTTTAAGCGCTTATAAACTATAAACATAGTCAGTGCAGAAGAATGGCTTAAATGCTTTTTACTGTGTATTTTGCCAGCAGCACTCAAGTTTTGAGACGCACTGAAGCTATGCTACTTTATGAGAGAAAACATGATATTGAATTTTAATTAACTGTTTGGGTGATTTGGCAAATTTTTTAAAGGTTAATATGAGCAAGTGGGAGTACCCAGTTGCAGTAGTAGTCACAAATTTCTTTTAAATACCAGGGGACTCGTAAACTAGATTTGGAAAATGCAAGCATGTCCCATTGAAACGACGATGCTGCTAGCCGATTTAATTGCGAATCAGTTAGATCACATCATGCTGGTGATCTAAATTTCTGAAAGAAATTCAATGCCAAGATGTGGTTGAGACCAAAGAAGTAACATCAGCAAAAGTAATACGCACAGTAGCAATTGCAATAACAAGCAGTTGGTAGAGAGAATTATTTTAAATGAGTGAATGATGGTTGAATAGACAAATCAAACAAAAGAATGCTGACAACAAATGGTTTGTCAAACGGTCAAAAACTGAATGATCATGGTCATTGTGGGAGACTGCAATCGTTGACACTACTTAATGACCAATGCGAAACGATTTTGACCTTTAAAACGTCAGTAGACAGAATCCTCAGTATAAATTGATGCGCAAATGTGTATCAAAGGTTTACACAGTAGAAAATCATAATTTTACTTCAATAGTTCTTTAAAAGTAGACGAAACTCGATAGCTCGCTGTATATTTTTCATCGATATGATCATAAAACAAAATAATTTTTATCGAAAAAATTATTATCACATCTCATGTGCATTTCAAGTCCATCATAAAGCATCTTATCCGCTAGAGGTGACATCATTCGTTTCCCATTAAATCTATATCTTTGTATTTAGTACAGATGGAGAAAAATCCCACATTTCCTAATCTAAATTTAGGCATGATGAAACGATTTTGATTTCTCGTGTGATTTATGGTCTTCTTTCGCATCAAATAAACCACTACGCAGGCATAAAAGATGGCAATAATTATTACCCACGTAAAATATATAAAATATTACTGAATGATGATGAAATTTCAAAGTCCATATTGAATGAACAGGACAGGACGTTTACTAACTTCTACGGCTTATCTAATCGCCCAAAATTTCCGTCCCAAATCGTATCAGTATGTAATAAGTTTGCTCTCTTCCGATAATCTCTGTTTCTCTTCATCTCATCATCTTCATCATTATCACAGCGATTTTCATCGTCGACATGAAATTTCACTCATCTATGCACTCACCTCTACTCTTTCTTACAGTTCCATTCATTCATCAGCTTTAATTATACGGTTTTAATATGCTGTTTTAAAGAGCAATTAAAATATTATTTATGGTTTATTTATTACTTAATCACGAGGGTCTAATGTGACGGAAAAGGTCACGGTTGACTTCTTCTGGTCACATTGGTTCGTTTGAGATTATTTTATTGGGCCAGTAGTATACGTTTTTATAGCATAGCCATAAACATTAGTTCTTATATAAGGATTTTCTCCATAATTTGTGGCACCCTTTCAAAATGAACGGAATGTGTAATTAGAACATAAAGTGCTGGAAAAATAAACTTTACAACGTTCCCGATAACAAATCAATTAAACTACATATTTTATTATCAACGATATAATATTATGCTGAATATATAATATGTGCTTACGAAGTATGAGAGTTCATAATTTAATTATAATATTGATTATAGCTGTTTTAAAAGGGTTAACTACAAGATGACATGAGGAAAGGGGATCAGCATCATTTACAAATTAATAACTCTATTTTTATTTATTATTTTTGTTTGAATAGAATGCTCAGATAATACAAAACAGATACAACCCTGCCATGATTTCTATATTGAAACATTTTGTTCCTTATCATTGATCAGAGTCATAATATTCACTTTAAAAAAAGTTTCATCTTATCATATCACTTTATGACAATTTTATTTGAAAGAAACCACATTGCCTTGGATCATTCGATTAGGTGGTGCACTTTTTTAATTCTGAGCATGACTATCGTTGTCATATATTGCGTGAATCGAATCATGTAATACCACTTGTATTTTTAGTTAGCTTTTTGCAGATATTGAGAAAGTTCATGCATGTGTCCTTTTGATAAAAAATATTTTTCACCTTATCAATCATTTTTATATGACGGCCAGGTTAACTTTTGGGTCAGCAGCTTGCAGAACTGCCAGAAAGGAACGTTTGTTTTTATATTTGTGATCTATCATCCATGACTGAATGGCAGTTGAAAGCATTCTTTGAGTGCAAATTACCAAGTAAAAAGTAACGAATTAGATGTAATGAAATCAGTAGTTTAGTGGGAAATATTTTTTATGATTATAAACAAAATTTAAATGTGCGCAAAATGTTATTTTGTAGCTAGATGCTGATTCATACACTTTCTCAAAGTCGATGAGTTTATGAAACATTCTATGAGTAATATATAATGATGGACCAGCTACAAACACGAGGAAGAAAATTAACAAGATTTTGCTTCATCTGAAATCTTCCTCAAACTTGATGTTTTCTAATGTTTCTCTTTAACCGTGTATGAATTGCTTTATTGCTTTTCACCGTTACTGTGTACGAATACTTGGATTTTTTTTACACAATTGAATATTTTTGCAAAGCGTACTAATCTACAATCTATATTGATAATGAATGCACCTAAACGAATTGTTCAATCGTATGTAGTGAATATACATTAACACACGAGGACTGCTTTCTAGGGAAAATTAAATTTACTCCCATTTTATATAATGCGTGACTTATTTAAATTCTCATAGGAAAGAGTCAACAGCTAATATGCTATTGTTGCTCTCTGTTTTCATTTGTGTTCTTTTATGCACACATCATTATTTTGTTAGCACAGTTGATAATCATGATTATATGGTTGTCGGAATATTCATTCCACTTTTACACGCTTTATTCTTTTTCTGTACACCTTAACAATATCATTATTCTCTTCTATTTTTTGTCCTTTTTTCTATCTTCGATGCATCAACTTTTATGTTAGTTTGCACACCTCCAGCAGCAGCGAGTAGAGGAATCCGGTTCCGCACTCCAGGAGACCATACACGAGGAATCTTCCACCTCTCTCTTCCACGAGAAAATGAGAGGCAATGGACAGCGACACAACAATAAACATAATGGCTCACTCTACTGCTTCAAATCTGTTTTCATCTTTGATGTTGAACTCGCGAGAACAGTCTATATTACAGTTTGCGTTGAATGATGAGCATTTCATGATGATGAACACGATTTCAAAGCATATTTGATAACTGTGTGTAGATGATATAGACTTTCGGGAGAGAAAAACAGAAAATGAGTTAAGTGAGTTGTTTAAAGAAAAAAGTGACTGTTTTGATAAATGTAAAGTGTGGAGAAGAGTTAATGAAGAAGTTTACAAGTTAGGTGGTGGTGGTGTACACTTCTTCCACATTTACACAACCATGCACGTAATATATGGATATAGCCAGCAGCATAGTTATATCCACAAATCCACATGACTTCTTTTTCCATTTTTGATCCGGCAGGTAAAATCCACATAATTAAGTGGCCAACTGGTACTTCACAAGAGGAAGAAAGATTTTTCTCAGTTTTGTCTGACATATAATATTAGTATTCATTATTTTAAAAGAGTACATAAATACAATGTGAGTAAATATTATCATCAACAACATGATGCCTACAAATTCCAATGACTACTCGCTAGCACAGCATTTCTTACTATTTTGATTATCTATAGTGGAATGCTGGACTGTTTTGGGGGAAATAATCACAAAGAACATAGAACTGGTGTGTGAAGCTTGCGTAAATCACTAGCATTTTATAGGTATGCATAACTTTTAAAAGTGACGTGTGAAAGCTAATGTAATTTAAACTCATCACGTGTCCAATAATAACCATGTCGGCCTCCTGGTAGCCTTTTCTTATTATTAATGTTTGATTAAGTGATATGACCATGATGATGCGCATCGTCTATTGTAATGAATATCAAATATTCATGCACATGAAAAGTTTCATTGTCATGTTAGTTTATGTTATTTTTAAACGTACTAAAATCGCGATTCTTTCACAGAAGCCGCATTAATGGTGACTAAAGTTTTCGTGACTTCTTCTGTACATGCATGCATTGTAGTATTATTAAAAATATTATTAAAATGAAAAATAAAATTTTTCAAGGAGTCCAGTGAAGAAAACATTCTCTCCAGAGATGCGATAAGACACGAAGCGTTTTATTCATTAGCGTTTCGACACTTCTGGGAGTCTCTAATCTTTGCTTCATCGGTAATATAAAAGTGAAAAATCTCGGAAATGTGTACGAAAATGAGTAAAGGATCAACAAAATTCTTATGACAATCAGTACAAAAGTAACATAAATGCATAGTACACAAATCCATGTTATAGGAATCCTACATCAGGTAGGATCTTCATGGGTATCTCATATTTTTATCAACCACATATCGTCTATCGAATGACGCTTCATGGCGTTCATAATCAATCATTTTTTGAAATCTCTTGTCCCGGGTTAAAGAATCCCAGCAAGAAACCGTATTAGTGTTTTCCGCTATTATATTTTTATACCTAGTCACTTGTTTGTAACGTAGATGAGCTATATCACTGAGACAAAGCAACGGAAAGAAATTTTTTAAGAGTCATCGATCAGGTTCCAATGATGAACTACCTGCACAAATCATGAATGAACTTGAACGAAAACGCGAAATAAGTCGATTCATGAAGCATCTGTCAAGAGCGATACCTCCCCATGGACACATAATCATCCATAATCATCCCCGTGATTCCGTGTTTCTTGGCGCTTATCTAAGCGCATTTTAGCACTTTTGATTTGTATCATTGAGTCTGAGGTAAAACTTTCGGATTTGATTTGAATTCGATTGTGTCTGAGTTTGGTTTCATTCCCGTTCCAGTATAGACAATAACATAAGCCCATCATTACAATCGTTCTTCGAACAAAATGGAAGCAATGGACGACGGTGACCTCAACGACATGCCTGTTCTTCCTGTAATGCAACGATCCCCTGACATTGTTGCTGCCCCTCGAATGGCCGTTGTTGGTCGGCAGTATAAAATATCAGAGGTCTGCAATAGTGTTCACTGCTATAATGTTCTTAAAATCGCATGAAAATTTTGAGCAATACA
Source organism: Willowsia nigromaculata (assembly GCA_034700605.1). Taxonomy (NCBI): domain Eukaryota; kingdom Metazoa; phylum Arthropoda; class Collembola; order Entomobryomorpha; family Entomobryidae; genus Willowsia; species Willowsia nigromaculata. Next base: position 13,388 of record JAQIXX010004166.1, read on the forward strand.
TGGAGAACGCATATTTTTTATCATAGGCTCAATGCGAAAGATCTGTGTTCACTTGGGATCTGCGTGAAAACCAATTCCCTATACCAGTGATTCCCTCAGCGAATATAATCAACCCCCAAGAGCCTGAACGTGACTCCAGCACCTCCATTGTTGATGTGATGGGAATGATACCTTCCGGACGTTTTATAAGGGGTCAGGAGGTGAACAAGCCGGCAGAATGGCAGCTTTATCTGCAAAACAGTACTAGCGCTAATCCTGCTGATGTGGAGCTGCAAATCGTTCTAAAGTGTGAAAAAATTTACATTCAGGCAACCAGTCCTACTCTAGCGAAAGTGGCTTGTGAAATCATTGACGTTGAGGAAGGTGTCACTCTATGGAGCAGCGGTGACGTTTGTAAGGATAATATCTTATATGAATGATAATATAAATAACTCATTAACTTTTGCGCAAATTAATTTATTCTTCCACTTGGATATTCGTGTTTACAATAGACGATAGCGAGGTGAAGCCTTTCTCGCAGGGTATTTCCCACGCCATATCCTTAGGGAAAAAGATGGACCTACAACTTAATCGTGATGAAATCGTTAAGAATGGCGTTATTCATTTCCTTCTGAAATTAAATATTTACAAGGATTTATCCAAAGCGGGTGAATACGGGAGAAATAATAATGAGATTGTGAAACCACCACCTAAGAAACGGAGGTTGGACAGCGGATTAGTGTCAGCCGGATTGACTGATTTGTTGGGCCCATTAGAAACTTTGTGGAATAACAGGCAACAAAATGGAGATATAACCATTCGGTGTGGGACGCAGGAAATTAAGGCTCATCGGTTTATATTGTCCGGTATCTTAACTCATTTATGCAAAAAAAGTACAATTCAAATTTAATGTAGTCATATTTACTCGCATTTTCTTACATGCTTTGATTAAAAAACAACGTAGGCCGAAGTAAGGTGTTTATGGAAATGCTGGATAGCAAAATGGACACAACAGAAAAGTCGGATAGCTTAATCAAAGTGGACGACATTTCTATCGAAATTATCACTGCCGTACTGGAGTACTTATACTTGGGTACTACGAGTCGATTCGATTGGACAAATGTTGACCACATATGCGCTTTAATTTATGCGGCAGAGAAATATTGGATCAGACCATTAATGACTAGATGCTATCAGACTCTAATGAAAGTCATGAATCTGGAAAACTTTGCGAAAATCGCGAAAGTTACGTTTATGTACAATTGCGAAAAGCAGTTCAAGGATGAAGTTCGACACTTTTTTGAAAGGTATGCATATGTATTTACACTAGCTTATGTAAAATTAACCTTAAGGCTAATATGAAATTATTACCACACAAAAAATCGTTTTTGACAGCAATCAAATCACTTTGAATCATGTGAAAAGCTTCCGTACTTTCGCCGAGGAAGATTCCGTTCACTTTTCTAAACTTTTCTTCTACATGCCCTAAAACGTGATACGATTCAAGCTTAAACATATAATATGGCAATTAACTATGAAATTAGCGTGCAATTCATGTTTTCTTCATTACGTAAATATATGCATATAATTACTATAAGCTGTAAAAAATTCTCATTTGTTTTATCTATTTAATAAAACCCGGAAAATGTCTTTTAAAGTTTCTATTTAAAAATATTTTCTTATCGATCCCATCCGAAATCAAAGCGAGGCTTGTTGGATGACGGTATAAGCATAATATGTTTCCAACTTCATGGTTTTAACATTTAAACTTGCTAATTATATCTGCGTCTTTTTTTCTGTAGCTAAAAAAATATGCACGCGATACATACTATGCATGCCTACAATAATATCGTTAAATCCCCTTGAGAGGAACAAAAGATACCGCTGTTGACGAAGCTGAAATGAGTTTTGCATTTACATTCATGAATATTTACAAAGAGAAAAGTCGGTATTGGTTTGTTGTTTGTTTTCGTTTGGGGATTAGATTATACAGCGAGCTCGCATTACATGAAAGAAATATATACTGCAAAAAGATAGTAGGAATTTTTGCTTTATATTCTCTTTGTTTACAACTTGCCCCAATTTTGGAGTTTTGTAACCCTTTCGTCTTACTCGTCTTACTTATCATGTCACGATTGTCAGCAAGGACAAGTGGCTTTGAAGTATATTGCATACTCCTCATCAACAAAATGTTGTACCACGCCGTGAGGTTACACAGTCACACATCTTCATTATTTTATATGAATACAAAGTAAACTCATGTTATACGGTCATAAACCAATTAATAGTACAATTTTCTAAAATTGTATCCAATTTTGATGACTTTACAATCTCTTGGCATCTTCATCATTATCATCACCACAAATCACCAAATATGACAATAAAAGAATACTTAAATATCATTTCATTTATCTTTATGCTTATCCATTGACCATCTTTCTCTCGCATTTCAAGTTCATCTTTTCTTCATTGTCGATAAAATTTACAACTTCCCATGTCCCAAAAGGTTTATACATTGTTGTTCGGTTGTTTGAAAAAGCCAATTCTCACAAATGACTTTTACTAGCCATCACCTGTCATACTTAAATTTTTCAAATGATGATGAACATGAGACATTCAAGATTGAAGGGGAGCGAATTGCATCCCTTCCTTCCTTCAAATGAAGAAAATTGTTACGTTTATAGTAATAACTTGTCACACAAAGGAATATGGTATCATATTATTTGTAAGTGAGCATTTCCACAAATTCCTTCCCACATGTGTCAACTCACCGGGACCACATATCATGCTGATGCTTTAGTGTCTCTGCCTTCTTATTATTCTTCCTCTTTCTTGGACTTGAACATCTTCACAAAAATGATACAAACGAGTTGGCTAAAGAGCATCATCATAATCATCGTGGTCATCATCATCATTCATTATACCTGCCCTGCACAGTACCCGCAACAAGGATTAACCCTCGCTCCCTTTGGCATTGTGCTCGCGAGACATTTTCAAAAATGTTTATGATGTCTTCTTCAAGTCGTAAAGTGGACTTTTAAGAGGAGCAGAACAACAAAAACTTGGACCGAAGGAGGAACATCTTGGAAGCATGAGGAGGATGGATGCAAAAGGAAGCATTGTTAGAAAAATGTGTTTAAAATTCACAACAAAGCGTAAAAGTCGAGTCATGTGTCCCCAGTACCACTGCTAGTACCACACCATCTCATCATTTTAATGCCACAGTCACGGTTTTCCAAATAAAAGTCATTCAATCATAAAGACCTACTAAGTAAGTTTTACAGAGAGGAACGACAGAGAATCATCTAAAATATGCCTATTATGCACTCAATATTATCCTAATGCATTTGTTTCTTCTCCGCCTCCTTATTTCCAGAGACGGAAAAGGAAAAGTCAAGTGGAAAAGGTAGTCCGGTTTCTTATCCATCTCTCCGTCCTCACTGATTCTGTTGAGATTCTTCTTCTCAAAAGAATCACTTGAGTTTATTATTATTGTCATTGTTGAACTTTGTAGTAACAAGCAGGTAATCATCTTAATAAATAGTGTTGCTGCGCCTTTGGATAAATTTGTATATTTTTTCACTGTAGAATCAATTTGTTTCTAAGTTATAGATGGTCAAAGTCCAATATTAAGATTAGCTTAGTTTTGTATAATATTCTTCATGAAATATTGTAATTAGTACTTCCGGTGATGAAAGTAGTAGTTTTCTTGTCATGTCAT
>JAQIXX010004167.1:0-17087 GCA_034700605.1 Willowsia nigromaculata
TGGAGAAGATAGTGGACTCCAAGATTGAATCGAAAAATGGAGTTGAGGAAATCATGTATAAAGTCAAGTGGCACGGGTGGGGAGAGTGAGTAGTTCTTCCAACTCATTATAAGTTTATGCTGATTACATGAAAAATCTGTGGATTTGATGACAAGTTGATTATTTTTTGTAGTGAACACAATTCGTGGATCAAGGAGAACGAATTTAACGGGGGCTCAAAGGTTAAGAGCTACTGGAGGCAGACACTGAAGAAAGTTAAAGAGTTGAACTGTCCGATTTTGAGAGTCGCTGTGTCCAGGGAGCCTACAGACCCTCTCTACTTTGGATTTTAAGGAAAGGATGAGGAAACGGATAGTGAAGAGGTTTAATGCTCGATTTCACTGTTGTTAAAATTAAGGCAAAACAGAAAGAAATTCATTTTCAATTAATTACTGTTTGAATATCGATTGAATTTCATGTATACAATAAATTCATGTCATTACATTTTTCGTAATCAATAAAAGTATTTTCAGTTGAGTTAAAAATGCTGAGTAATTTAGTGTGTTTTTTAAAAGGAGGACATATTATACTTATGCCAATATTAATTAGATCGCTTTGTCAGTATCCAATTAATTGCTTGTTATCATTCCTGAGCTGTCATCTTTATGACGCGACGGGGATGTACTTGTGAAATTCGTTGCTTTTCAACCGTTACAATTCTGTAGCAACTTGGATCCTTCCCCAGAGGACCTCCATTAGCTCCAGTGACGGTCTGCTTGATATCCTTGTAGCGCCCCTCTCCGTTCTGATGGGAGTGTCCACAAAATATGTAGCGTACTCCAGCGCCCCCCAATTTCTCCAGACATTGGAATCTCTGGGATTTGGGAATTTGCTGGTTCAGGTTATCCGATTCATCTGGAGATTCCAGAAAGTAGGGAATGTGTTGGAAAGCGACTAGAAGATAATTAGAAATTAAGAGGAATGATTAGTATAATCCAAAAAAATGAATGGTTTTTCACCTGCGAGACCTTGGAGGGAATTACCAATGTGTTTTGCAGATTGGTCTGGAATGGAGTCCATGAGCTCCCACTGGTTCTGGGTCTCCTGTGGAACCTTCTCAGGTGCAAAGATGTACTGAGAGTTGAGGACTGCAAACTTGACGCCACCAACCCAAAAGGAAAAGTAGTCTTGACCAAACTGACCCCTATAAACTTTGACAGTGGTTCTGTTAAAGTCATTCTCCAAGTAGTGGTTCCCACAAACCCACACCAACTTCACTTCCGGGTCCAGCTCTCCCAACAATTTCACGGTCTTGGTACTGCTCGTATAATCTTGGAAGGGTCCCACAAATCTGATTCTTCATCCCGACACTCCCGGAGCATGGGTATGAGTCCAGCATGTCCCCAGTAATGAATAATCTCTGATTTGGCGTCATTTCATTGATTGCTCGGATGAAATCTGGAGTGAGGGGTTGATATTTAGGGCGACTTAAAATTCCAGGAAGTTATTTTGTTCAAAAATAGAATTTATTTATATTGTTCATAATTTAAAACCCATATGAAATACGTGTCATTGTTCCATTATATAACATTTAACACTTTACCCCACATGTATAACAATATAAATTAAAAATCAATTATAAATATATGGAGACAAAGGCACATATTTTTTTGTAAAGAAAGCTTGCACGTTTCTTAACATCATATTTCTATTTTCTCCCTTTCAATCATTAAGATTACTTTCATTTCATAATATAACTTTTAATTACAAATGATAAACCAATTTTTCTACTTACTTTACGTTTATAACATGTCCAAAAGTAGACCTTTTAATGTCCACCAATAATGTAGCACAGTCTGAACTGTGTGGGAGCGGGAGCAATGCCTGAATAAATATAACCGGATATGACAGATGTTTCTCTTACGCTGATACTAGAAAAGGAGTGTTTCAACAGTTTACCTAAAATAATTCTAAAATTGTTAGTGCTGACACGATTGTGGTATATGTGGTCATTGACACGATAACATATCTGGGCTAAGCCACAAAAACAAGATAAAAATAGCTGATAGCATGTAGCTTATAAAACCAAAATATAATACAGTGTATGACGCTGTTCAGTTTGTCTGTCTTTCCGCCACCAAACACAAATGATTTGCAAGCATGTTATTTAATTAGACTCATACCGTCAATACCATTTACTACTTTGAATATCAGTCCATTACATAAAATTGGTTTCTGATGTCTTTCCTGTACTAATTGTAAGATAATTGATATTGTGAAATTTTTGAACGAATGATTAGTTTGCTTCTATCAAAATATTTGTGGTAGAATCTTAGCCAAATATTTCACCAACAAAGATGCCGTCTGCCTATCGTTGATGTAAAATTACAATATAATTTAAGCCAGTTTTGTGGACACAAATAAGTGCCTATTCTTCATAATTTTAATGTTCTCTGCAAGAGCATCCCATAGTTGAAAGTCCCAACCTCTCTCTTTCAAGGGATATGACGATCAGCTTCATTGAGCAAGTCTTTGATATATGCTTTATCAAATTTAATGCAATTTTTCAAAAAATACCCTCGTACAAGCCAATATCCAAATAATTTAGAATGCAAGTATTTTTAAAACAATTTATCACGCATCTACTTTCTACAGGAAATACGAAAGCTCCAAACTAGAATATGTCAAGCAAAAACATACTCAATGAGACATCGTTCCTAAGCTACCGTTTGCCACAATATTGTCATTCATGTCAGTTTTGTGTATGTGTAACCCTTAAAAGTGTAAATGCTAAAATACAGCGAAGTGGGTTGCATTTGCATTTGAAAAACAGGAAGCCATATAGCAAAAAAATTAATTTTTAAGGAAACTCAAAACATCATTCCAATTTTACTATTGTTAAAACTTTTCATAAAAACTTTCTACAGCTTCAGCCGTAAAGAACACTGTGTATTTCGCTGCTGCAAAAAGGTGCACATTAATTTGTAGTTCTTACAAAGACATTTATCTTTTAAATTTGAAAGATTTTAAATATGTTAAAATAATTAGTCAAATAATTTAGAAATAAATCAGCCAAGTAATAAAACATGTGGTGTCTATTCTATTTCCTTAGACAAACGAAAACCCGCTGAGCTTTATCAAAGAACACTGATGAATAAACTTAAGCTCTTGCACTTTAGCAGCAAAAAGTAAAGCATAATATCAAACAAGTACAAGTACGAGTTTGGACTTATGGTTTGAATTTACACAATAAACCCTATTGTCATTTAAGGATTTCAGTACTTAAATTCCGAGTTATAGTTCCCGGTAAATCAATTACCTAAGTTTTTACAATCTTTAAGCATGATCATTTTAGAACAGCAAATTGGAAACAAACTAATTAATGCATTTTAAAAGTTGTATTTGGGTTTAAAAGTGTGACTTAAAAATCAAGTTTTGACAGGTTTGGTGGTGCAATATTATTAGTAGCAGAGCAATTAATTTTATCAACTGACCCTGCATTGTGTTACGTCACCTGAAATGTTTTTTCCACCCAACTTATTAAAACTTTATTTGGTGTTCAGTGGTGAATAACGATTTTGTAATTTGTGTCATTTCCGATTAGTTGAAATTACTTTTTCATTGAATGTTACGCAGTTCATTGGAGTTTTTACTTTTACTGTCTATGATAAAACACATATATGTTCGTTCTCGTTGTCTCGCAATGTTTAACTTTCACCCATGTTTTTAGAGGCTTATATTTAAAATTTGAGCATATATCAGTCTGTTTCTCAAAAAGTTCTAGCTTATACATATTTCTACTCATCAAATTCTTTTATCCAAATTCACTAATGATAGAAATTATTATTGTGCTTAATTGGGTACAATATTTTAAGTTGAAGTTTACAAATTGAGATACTTGTTTACAAAAAAAAACTTAGCGTGGAAGATTTCAACGATTCAACTGATATTTCAGATTTAACAAACCGTCAAGTATTAAATATCATGATGCAGTTCCTTGTTATAATATTAATTTTTCTTATATTTTGTGCTATTAATGGAAACATTCAATATGAGCAGAAAGCTTTGCAGAAAAGCTTGCATACTTTCTTGACAACTTTATCGAATCCTCAAGAAAGCTACGAAGTAGTTTTTTACTGCTGGAATCCTTCACCATTTGAAATCCAATTTATAAGTACTGCATCTAGGTATCGAATTTACAGTAGGAAGGCAGACAACTATTTGTATAACAATATTTCGTTCAAGTTCACACAACCATGTTACGTTGTGATTGCATGTCACAACACTTTGGATGACACATTTGATTTTATTGCCATGCATCCAAGCACACTATTTCTGGTTCCAGTTCTTGGAATCGCGGATGTGGAGACACACATCGTGAGTGTCTTCAACCATGAATGGAGAAATTATCCCGCATTAAAAGTCATACTCTATGCCGTTGCATCTGAAGGCTACAAGTTTCAAACCAAATGCAAAATCTTCTGCGACGGATATTGCGCTGTAAATGATGCGACAAACAGAAATTTTGATACGTCTGTAATGACGAAATTAAGCAATCCACTACATGCACACATGGATTTTTTCCGAGATGGAAATGGGCGATCAATATAAATATGTACATTATATGACATCTCCTAAATATTTCAAGAAGAGTGACTTGTTTGCTTGCCATCAATTCCTGTTTTCACACAAAAACTTTAGATTTTGTACTAAACAAATCATGTCTACAATTTTCCTTTCATTACGCAACAACGTTTCGTTTGTTCAGTTCAATATGAGAAATTTGACATTATGGAACAACACTGACACATTATATATGCAATATATTCTTAATGATGCGTCATCCCCAAGTTATGGTGATAATACCTTCGAATAATATCCGACAAAGACAGGATGCGCGTTTGCAGATTTCAAAACAGAGTACATATTTTATTGTATGGGTAACGCAAACGACAACAAAAAGAGAACAATTGATTTTATGACCTGGATCCACCCATTCACATTGGTGATTTGGATTTGCACAGTAATTACAGTTCTTGCCGTTGCATTTCAAATAAGAAAAATGGGCCAACTGGGAGATGATTTGTTATTTTGGCATATTATCAACAGTGCTGGAGTTTTTCTGGGAAATTCCACTCAAGTTTACATGAACAAAATCAGGTTTTGTGTATTCCTACAGTTTCTGGGATTGTTTGCTTGTGGTTTTTACGGAAATGGAATAATGAGTGTACTCACTGTTCCTGACCGAGTTCAACCATTTAAGTCTCTTAACGAAGTACTGTCAGCGGGATACAAAATATTATTTGGGACCGAATACGTTCCCCCATGGGAGGTATTCGACAACGTATTCGAAATCAAAGGGATGTTGGGGAAACTGAATACAAGCTTCTATTCTATACAATATTCTAACACAACGGATTTAGATTTTGCAACGTATCTCACCAGTCAATACTTACATTTTGTTTACAACTTCAATGAGATAGTGAAATTGCTGTACTTTAAAAATATTATTGTCACCCAACTTAACATGTCGCATGCAGAGTGCTACGTAGTTCCTGAATATCTCATGATATTCCCAAGTTTCGTTGAAATGTATACATTGAACAGGCATTGGATGATGAAAACTTATGTGGGAATCACAGAAAATGGAATGTTGAAGGAATTTGACCACTGGGTACGACTAGCAGAGCGATATACTAAAAATATTTCTATAGAAGATCCTAATCCAAATAGGGTTTTGCCAGGGGAAACAATTTTGCTGGCTGATATATTAGGCATATTTGTGATATGTTGTATCTTGTACATTTTGAGTTTGATTTATTTCATGATTGAGATTTCATATTTCTCTGAAATTATTGGGATGAAATCATTTAGCGTAAGAATTCCCACTAGTCAGACAAATCTTACGGAACCACAGTTGCATCAGAATGATCAAGCTAAATTTAGCATCACATCAAATGCCAAAAGTTTGAGAGACAAACCACCTGAACATTTTAATGTGGATGTAAATAAGAAAGCTTTGAATTTTAATGATCAGACTGAAGAAATGAAAATAATTGTGAAAAAGTCTGCTACTGAGCGTGAAGTAGGCTTATCAGCAAACAGTAAAAACAGCCATTTAAGTGACTAAAAATTTGGTAATGAAGGCACAACCATCGCTTCTAATGATTTAATTTTGAAAGATGCGGACCATGAACCGAGGAGAAGAACCTTAAATAATTCAGATTTATTCAAAATTAGAAGTGTTGACGAACCAGATTTTCAGATAGTGAGCATTGAATAGTATTCATTTTATATCTAAATTTAAGTATTGACTAAAGTAAAACTTTAAATAAACTTATAAAAATATTTACTCATAAATAAATATTTAGATACTTGCTAATACTATGTTTATAGATGCTGTTATTATTGGTTCAAAAAACTAAATAAACTACTGATTTCAACTGCTAATAAATAAATTAAATAGTCATTTCTAGTGAATTCATCTTGACCTTGAAACCAGTTTGAGAGAGAAAAATGACGATTTAATTGAATAGATATCCAATGTGTTTAAAATTATTTCTTTGATGGCAGGTTTATGAATTTTTCATAAATCTGACATAATATAAAGCGTTAGTGAAGTGCAGCATAAAGACTTGTTTCACGAAAAGGAAAACGGGCAATAATATTCAAATGTTAGGTTTTTAATTAATTTATCGAAAACAAAAAGTTATTTCGTGTTTGACTAGAAATATTCCCATTATATGAATATTCCACTGACGAAAAAAACCACTTTGGGGGTACGCACCCCCAAACACCCCAGGTCTATTTCAGATTTTACGGTATGCAGCAGCAGTACGTAAAATTTAGTCGAGAATTTTGGCTTTAATTATTTACGATAGGCAGTGTATCAAAACTTTCAGTCATCTTTGTAATTGAAATGATGCAAAATCTTCTATAAGATAAGGGAAAAACCTTCAAGGAGAAGCACAGTTTTTCTTTAATAATAGAACACAACATCAAGTTCAAGTCAAATTGCTTTTAGATGTAAGAACGGAAAATTTTATGCTTCAATATATAAAACTTTAAAAAAGTAATTACGATTATCTACACTTTAATATTATTCCTTTTCAAGAAATGGTGATAGCTATTTAAAAACTTAAGAACTTCCAAAAATAAAATTTGTCAAAAAGCCTACATAACCTCTAATATAAGTTTTTACAAATCGACAGGAAAATCGATTCTGTAAAACATTATTTTTACTTGGAAAAAAATCCTACTGCTTGGCCTGCCTATAACATACGTCACTACTTATCGAAGCTGAGTTGACCTTCAAAGAAAGGGAAAACCCACGATGCGATATCTTTAACCCATGCCTTCCACAGATATGCTTCTAATTTTCATGCTTTCGTTGCAATCTTCTAAAAAATAGAATTCGTTTACAATTTTGCACTAGATATGCATACTTGAATCATGACAGAAGAAGTACACATGCAAGCTTTATTGTTTACTTACTCTTCAGTTATTACTTTATTAGATACATTAAAAATGCTAAAACGTTATTTTATTACTGGGTTGGATAATTTTTTTAACAATGTAATAACAAAATTGGGTTACAAAACCGTTGATTGTCCTTTTCGTAAGGTTACCTGATGTGAATTGCAATAAAACAAGCAAATGCTAGATTGATTGACGGACAGGAGTTCCATTGGAATATTTAATCATTGTAAGAAATACATTGTCACATAAAAAACTACCACGAAAAATTTCTAAACTTTATTTCTGAAAGCCAATACAGCATTAGCTGTGTTGTAGAGTACGGAGTGAATATAATCTGTCCGTGTAGCTTTACTCACTGTACCAAGCGAACTGTAAGTAAAGTTAATATCTTTCATTGACCTTAAAGTTTTTACAAGCACTTTACCCTTCCAAACATTTTCTTTTGATATTCGCCCACATGACTGCATCCAATGTTGTCGCAACTGCTCACTTTGGACATTGGTTTGCACTAAGAGATTCAAAAGCGTGGCCAATATCATTGACACGATCCCTCCAAATAAGGGGAAAAATACAAAAATTTCAGTTGGCATTATTCCTGGTAAGAGGACGGATATGGTGAAGAAGAACACTAGCAAATAAAAAAACGATCCGAGAACCACAGTGAATAAAAACGAGGCAAAATCGTTACCCATGGCGAATAGCAATCGAAGAATTGTCCAATCACGAATTGTCATTTTATTGATCTCCTTTTGAAGCAATATCTCGATGCAAGACCTACACAAGCTGAAAAGCACAGTCGCAAGTAGTGGAATTGTACGAAACTGAATACAGCCTTCGACTACACAAAAAATTGCCACAAATAATCGCACTAAAAAAATTAGAATCGTTGTCACAAAACTTCTTGACTCTTTTGGGAAGAAATTGCTTAAAAGCACGCTCGGCGAGTCTACTTCTAGGTAAAGTGCAATAAACGGTAAGAAAATTGGTATAAAAGTTAACCATATAACTAGTGCAAGCATCGCAATAAAATATAAATCTGGATTTCCATTGTCTAAAAAGAGCAGTTTTAAGTGTTTACGAATCAAATTACTAAACGGATATTTTGCAAAATATATCGTACGTCGTTGGCGGGTGAGTAATTTCTCAAAGTCAATGAAGGCATTCATAACAATAGCAATGTCAACTGATTTTTCTCGCGTGAGAACATGATAAATTGCAAGAATCAGAACTGCAAAGCTCCATTGAACAATTACTGTAAGAACTGCTACTAGCCCGTAACGAGTGGGATGATGAAGCGTGTCTACAAGTATAATTGAGCAGCCTACAAGACCGATTCCAAAAACGACTACGAGATTGATGAATTTCCAGACGATAATGTGAGGAATGAGACAGAATTCTGTTGAATATTTCTTTTCAGTACTATCCCAGTATAGGTAGGAACGGTAGTGGTACACTTTGTCAGTAATCGCTTGATTGAGATCAAGACAATAATACATTAAATTTGAAGGCATTGTAAATTTTCTGATGATTTAACTAAATCAAGTTGAACTGTAGGATTATAATCCAAAGAAACTAAGGATTTGTGTAGAACATGTAGACGTTGCTGCTTTTTTAATGTAAAAGTGCTTTTCCGAAGTACTGAAAACCCCTCCTATCCATATATAGTGAGTGGGCTTGAGTCTTTAAATAGAAAAAATAATTATTGAAAGTTATAAATCGAATAAAATATTAAACCTAAAGCTTGCTCGTCTTACATGAACAAGAACTATATTTATCATTAGAGTAGAGACATCTAAAATAGGAAATTTTAAAATTCTATTTAAGTTTAAAAAATATCATTGGTATACTACACATTTAAAAGCTTTAATGACTGTACAACACTGTTGATTTAATAGTTATCTAATATAATTGTTAGGTTTTAACTACTTAAGGTGTTTCAGCAACAAGATAATTAGTGCAATATAGAAAATTATGCATATTTTTATAACAAACACTAAACAAGATTGTTTAACCACTGTTGCAATGAAATTAGTATGTGAGTCCATTTTCATATATGAGCATTTAACATTATTGTAAATTTGTCGAGGATTGCATTGAGGAAGTAAATTCAACAGATTCAAGTTTCATATTTTGGATGGGATTCGCTTCGGTTAAAATATGAGTAAGTGTTTTTTTCTTTAAATATACCCTTAATCAATATTATCTAAAATTAAAAAGAATATACATAATGTTACATCTCCATTTACCATTATATTACTGTGTCCATGAACTTACAGAGTAAAAAGGTAATTCAATTTAATGGAATAAATATGTGATAGGTAGAAATTAAAAAATTCATTTTTGAATAAAATGTAACCCTACTCGATTTCTTTCTTCATCTAAAAATAAGTTGTATTAAATACGTTAAACAATACACAATTTTTTTAGCCATCTTTTCTGTTGCCTTGATTTGATCATTTGTATTATATTGCGATATAAAATGATCAACCATCCATAATGAGTTTTGTCCAATCAAAATAAATTAAGATTTTAAGTTTATAGGACGTTATCGTGGTAAAGTCCCATAATGACACTAAAATTGTTTAAATAGCTAAAAATTTCTTAGAATTTCATTTCTACACTAGTTACATCTAACAATTTTGCTTTATCATCTTTTATTATCATCTGAACAGCAATACTAAAAATAATAATTAAGATTTACTCAAAAATATAATGAAGGAAAGGGCAAGTTGCATTCTAAATACGTTGTGCTGTATGAACTTAAGTGTTGGGGCTGTAATTGACAATGCCTGTTTCGACACTCTTTTGCAAGCTTTTCGTAGCAAAAAAAAGTTTTTGTGAATAAATAAACAAGTGTCTTAAATTCATAAAAATGTCGTAAAGGATTCATTAATTGAAATCGAAAAGAAGATACAAAATTTGAACTTAGATTTTATAATACCCCCGCTTACGTTTTATGCGTTTTGTAATTCTTTACTTTTCTACGTCATCAATTATACATACTTCGAATCAAATATTACATACATGAATTTACAATATATACGTAACGAATTACGAAATGTTATTATATAACATATAGTATATTTAAGAACATACACTAGTAAAACATTCGGTTTTACTACATATACAAGGCTGCTATTGTTATGCGCTGCATACTGACATGGAAAATCTTACGGACCACGGAAACGGCGTTTGCAAATTCAGAAGGGTTTTAAACCCCATCAAGGTTTGGGGTTCTGTTTCTTCTCAGCAAATACTTTTTCAAAAGTCACCAGGAATTTATCAGCAGAGTTCATCAGAGATGGCATGTCCATGATTCCGAGCCACTTACTAGAATTTCCATGCCCGGCTACATATATTTGGCTTTAACCGATTGTCAATGAATCTCTACATGATAAATTTCTAAACTTTATTCCTAAATGCCAAGACAGCGTCAGTCGTATACGAGAGTACAGAATATATGTAGTCTGTTCGGGTGGCCTTGCTCACAGTTCCCAGTGAACAATACGTAAAGCTGATATCTCTCATAGAATTTATGATTCTCCAATACAATTTACCCTTCCAGACATTACGTTTTGACACTTGTACACACGACTGCATCCAACGATATCTTAGCTGTCGGCTTTGGTTGTTTGTATGAACTAACAGATTCAACAGAATTGCCAATATTATTACAACGATAGTTCCAAATAAAGGGTTTACAATATAAATTTCTATCGGCACATTTCCGGGTAAGATGACAGACTCGGTGAAAAGGAGAACTAGTAAATAGAAAAATGTTCCAAGAAGAACAGTAAAAATCAATGAAGTCATCGTTGCCCACGGAAAATAGTAGTCGTAGAATTTCCCAATCACGAATTGTCCTTTCATTGATCTCTTTAGAAATCAGCAACTCGATGCAAGATTCACACAGACTGAAAAAAACAGTGGCAAGTAGTGGAATTGTCCTAAACTGAATACAACCTTCGATTACACAGAAAACTGCAACAACTGATCTTATCGGAAAAATCAACATAGTTAACAACAGACTTCTGGATTCTTTCGGAATGAAATGGTTAAAAGCGAGACAAGGAGCGTCCATTTCTAGGTAAAGAACCACAAACGGAATAAATATTGGTATAATTATTAACGCAACTATTAGTCCTAACATTGCAATGAAATATAAATCAGGATTCGCATTCCTTAAGAAGAAGTGCTCTAAACGTCTATTGTTCACATTTCTAAATTGATATCTTGAATTATAGAAGCTATGGTCTTGACGGGTAAGTTGCTTTTCAAACTCAATTACGGAGTTCAAAAGAACAGCAACGTAAACAGAATTTTCTCTAGTGAGAAGATGATAAACTGAAAGAATCAGCACTGCAAAGCTCAGTTCAACAATCACTGCCAGAATAACTAAAAGTTTGTATTTAGTGGGATGATGAAATGTGTCAACAAGTACAAATATGCAGGTTGGAACACCAATTCCTAAGACTAAAATGAGATTGATGAATTTCCAAAGAAATGTATGTGGATTGAGACTCGACTCCGTACAATATTGTTGCTCAGTACTATCCCAGTATAGATATGAACGGTAACGATACACTTTGTCAGTGATTGCTTGATTTAAATCAAGGCAATAATACATAAGATCTGAAGGCATTTTTGTTTTTAACTATACCGAGAGATATATGAGTTATACTGCAAGCTTATAATGCAAAGAATATAAAGGCGTCTGTAGACTTGATTGACATTGCTGCTTTCTTCTATATTAAAAATTGAACTTGCAACCCATCCTTACCAAATACAGTGCGTAGGCTTGAGTCTTCAAATTAAAAAAAGTAGGAAAGTAGGAAATCCAATTAAATTTTAAAGCGTGGGTTGTAAATATTTTATGTTCTTATTACATGAAGAAGAACTACATTTTTTTATTGGAGTAGAGACATCTAAAATAGGAAATTATAAAACTATATTTAAGTTTAAAAAATATTGATTGGTACTTACACTACACATTAAAAAGCTTTAATCACTGTAAAACAATATTAATTTAATAGCAAATTTTATTGTTAGTTTTTAACTATTATGGGTATCTCAAAAACATTGGAAAATGTTTCAAATTTTTCGTGGAATTATTTTATTTGATAGTTATTATCACTTTAAAACACATATCTTGGAGCATTCTACCCAAAATTACGTTATTTTGTAGCTTTTTGACTCATAAGACATGGCGTTACTCTGTAAACCTTATTTTGCGCCTAAACATGGATAAACAGGCCAAAATTGAAATTTTTCTGCTAAAAACCACTTTAAGAGACTATTTGCAGTGAATTAGGCCAAAACCATTTGTTTTAATTGCTAAAACATATTAAAATCTCATGAAACCATCCTTGATTCCAATTCAGATTAACAGCCAAAATTTGACCTTTTTCATGATTGGTCCTGTATCTCCAAAAATTGAAAAAAGTGAAATTCCGTAAATATGCATAATTAAAGAGAATTAGTTACTGAATATAACTGTATAAAAAGAAAATTGATTTGCCTTCATTTATTATCCAAGTTATGAGAATTTTGTTTCGAGATGTCCTGATTCCAATTCACTTAAACACACTTTATATTGTGATAAAAAATGATAAACCTTCCAAAACAAGTTTTATCCCAGCAAAATTTGTTAAAGATTTTGAGTTTATTGAAGTATTCGCGGTAAAATCCCACATTGACATTAAAATAATCAAATAGCTAAAAAACGTTGTCTTATCTTTATTATAGTTACATTTGATATTTCTGCTTTATCATCTTTTATTTTTAATGAATAAGGCTTAATTACTACTATTATTCTAATTATAAATATGTTCCAAAAAATACCCCCTTTAAAATATTGTCTTTATTGTTAAAATTTGCAAATATTGAAAGGAATTCTAAAACTTGAACATTTATTTTGAAGGATAAAGGCTTGCAAGAATTTTGGCTTATCTAAAATAATGGGAGACGAATATCAAGAGCAATCAGCACCTAGGCTGATCCCCGACACTGCATATAGGCTCCTACCTTTTAATTTTTATAGGCTTCATTGCAAAAATTATATTTGACTCTTCGAGGCAATACATAGCTATACGTGCATGACATTTACTATGAATCTAACTGTTCATTGAAGTAGCTTGATTTTAGAAGAACTCTATTCCTGAATAAATTTGGATAAATTTATAGTTTATAACGATTAAAGAGTACACCTAACGATTTCTTAACCATTGGCTTTTCTCGTTTGCACGAAATGAAAGATTCAATATTATTGCTTAGATTATTGCTCCAACGGCAAACAATACGTTTATATGAATCTTCTATTTACTTCAGAATTTTAAATTTTGATAATTCAATAACAGTGAAAAAATTTATGATTTTACGTAGAAATAATGCTATGTTAGACGGTATTCACCCGCGGATTTTTGGTAGGCAATGAATCATTACTTTATAGGCTCACAGATAAAGCAATGTATTTATTTTTTCTCAAAACTTGTTGCCATCAGGCATAATTTGCCATTTTGTCGTTGATAAGGCATAAAATATTTGATGTGAAATGATCAGACTTTCAGATCAGGAATGTGTGCAAATAAAGTAAAAAACGTGGAACAAAATGAATTACGAAGGAATAATGTTCAAATAAAGTTTATTTAAAATACAGTAAGTAACCTCTAAACTGCATTCATAAAAGCCAAAACAGCACTAACTGTATACGAGAGAACATAATAAATATAGTCTGTTCGGCTAGTCTTCGTTGCAGTTCCAAGTACACTGTACGTAATACTGATGTCTCTAAATAATCTTATAATTTTCCATATCAGTTTTTCCCTCCAGATATTACGTTTAGATAACTACCCACATAACTGCATGCATCGATGTCTTAACTTCCGGCTTTGCTCATTTTTATACACCAAAAGATTCAACAGGACAGCCAAAATGCCACATTGATTACCCCAAATAAGTGGCAAATATGTAGAATTTAACTGGTACGATCCCTAGAAAAATGACTGATGATGCCAAGAAGAAAACCAACAAATCGAAAAAAGATCCACCAGCAACAGTTAAAGGAAATGTAGTGTTTGATAATCTAGTATCGACAGTATTTTAATTAAAGACCATTTGCATTATATGTACATTTACTATTACATAACCGTATACGTAACTTAAAAGATTAAAATGTAAAACTAATATATTGCGGTGGGTATGTATTTTCTTAAAATCAAATCTGATTTTAATTGTCTGACCATGATCCTATTTTGTTCATAATAATTACTTCATTTACACATGTTGTTAAGTAATACACGATATGGCTAACCACGTTTTTGCTATTTTGACATTTAAAACATACTGCATTTTGAAAAGATCCACCATCTATAATGGGTTTTTATGTAAGAGAGGTAAATTTTAAAATTTTAAATACATAATATAGAATAATGATAATGTCCTTAAAAATTAATTAAATGGCTTAAAATGAAGTGTTAAAACATCTATTCTTTATAATAGTGTCATTTTATATCATACATATAAGGTATAACCAATCAAACCCACCCTAACACAGAAAATTTGTTAAGGCACGTGTAATATAATTCGAATGCATTTTTAGCGCTGATCATTTTCGACAAAACAAAAAATTCAACAGTTTAAATGATATTCTGATTTTGAAGTTTGCAGAAATTTTATATCAGAATATATTTTTTCTGTTCAATGGCATCGTTGCATGTGAGAGTATTCAATATTTGTGATTTTTATGGTTTTAGACTTGAGCAAATGGCAACTGTTCTTTAATTAAAATACCAACAAAATCACATTGCTGTATTATATCGCTTGTTAACATTTGTACGTATATTCAGACAATCCTGGATAAATTATGCTTGCTAAAAACGGGTCACTATAATAATGGCGAAGGACTATTAGTGTTTGTAATACTTTTCCGAAGTCTTAGTTTCGAAATTTCTTAGACGAAATTTTTTTTTGCAGTCGAAATCTCCATATAGACGAAATTTTTTTTGTCGAACTTGAATGTATTCCGAATTGTATTTTAGAACCCAACTGCATTTTCACATTTTGTGATCAAGTAAGACGTTTTCGATGTCAGTGTAGCATCATTTTCCACAGAAATATAATGTAAAGTTTCGATACAGTACACGCACAGACCACCGTTGCGACATTTTCTTCTTAAAATAAGAAATTAAGAGGAAAGAAAGTGTAAGCATAGACTTAGACGTAAACAAGGTCTTTGTCCCATGTTAAATTGATACAGCTCGAGCTGCCACGTTGGTTTATCTTAATGGCAGCACAAACATATTGCACCATCATAGGGCACAACTATTATATGTTTTCACAATGGAGCCAACCAAATATATCGTGGTCACTTACTACTTCCGGTTTGGGACAAATGCAATTGACCACTGTGAATATCACCTTCTTTCTTCTCCAATTTGCCCCATAACCAGATAACCTCAATAAAATTTCACAAAGAAACAATAATAAAATATGCAGGTGATGCCCGGTAGGATATTGACAACGTAATATATATATGAAACATTACAAAACTCCGGAAAAGAGTAGAAAGCACTGCTGGGATCCGTATTCATATATTATGTCCAGTGAAAAATCAAAGGAGTGTAATTTAACTTTATGCATTAGGGAAGATATTTCGGTTAAAATTCCAAACCAATAAATTTCGTCTACTGACATTTCGACTATGTAATTTCGCCAAACGATATTTCGTCTATTTAATTTCGACACAATTTTTATTCGACTAAAAGCATGTTTCGGAAATGTAAAATCGGAAATGTTTCATAGATACTAAGTAGCACTTCGCCATTATTATTGGCTCCCTGAAATCCATCTTAAGGTCTGATTGAAAGTTATTACTTGTGTTTGACAATACAAAATATTTGGGTAATAATAAGTTACACAATTTAGACAAAACAGGTTTTTATGCTACACTTTTCAATTTATGTATTCTTAATTGTTTCAAGAAGAAGTAAAGAGTAAACTTTCCCAACATGTGAGAAATCGTTAAACTGATTTAATGGAGGTATTTGATTGTTTTTTGAATCAAAATATTTAAAGGTAGTTGGACACTTCTAACTCTTAACGTCTAACTAATTGAAATATTTCAACAACCTGAGTTGGTATAAAGTTATAAACTGAGGAAAAGTTTCTTGCAAAGATTGAGTTCAGACAATATTAGCCCAGCGATCAAACAAAAACTTGTGCTGGAACGTATAATTTACTGTAAATATGGATTGAAATACCGAGACAAAATATTACAAAGTAGGCGGACACATTCATGAATATAAGCTTGTGAGTTTTTACATAAGCAATCAAAACACGAGCAGACATTCAAAAACAAGATACGTTTGATTTCCTTTGAAACACCCTAATTAAATTAACCCATCAGCTATCTTCAGAAACGTAAGTTGTTGTGACGTATGCATGGTAATTTTGGATTTTGGCAAATATTATTTTCTCTAACTTTTATGACAGTCATAATGATGAACAAACACATTTATTGTGTACTTTAATATTCACACGCCTGTATTCAAATACTATTATCAAAATTCCTTTATTTGTGACTCTTTTTGTCAACAAAATTTGTTACCTTTAAGAATACCAAAATGCTCCTA